>OMNV01009461.1:4861-30763 GCA_900303265.1 Brotula barbata
TTTTTCTTATCGAGCCTCAGCGAGCGCTTCAGATTTTTTGGTAATTGTACCATCAACATATTTGGGAAGTTCTGATCTGATAATTACAGTGAGGATGAGGAGGAGAGAGGAAGAGGGCGTGAAGGCAAAACTAAAGTCACGGAGCCTGAAGATGAAGATGCAGTGAGAATCAAAGAAAATAGAAAATTTCAATCCATTTGGTCGACTTCACACCAGCCCCAGCTTTTCTCTTCACTGGGACATTTTTCCGTTTGGTCACCGGTGTAAAGATAAAAAGGCTCACGGTACAGACGAACACACACACCAGCAAAATACCTCACACCAATTGATCAAAATAACATTCTAACATTCTATTCATTCGCCAAAGACCAAAGAAACGGCAGGTTTTGGACCTGGCAGGAGAGAAAAGTGTCTCCGCTCGAAATGGCGTGTTTGTCCTAATGCATGACGCGTTTGGGGCGTTCCCTAATAAGAGAGGAGGGGATAGAGATTAAATTAAAGACAGGAAGTGATTTATCGTTGCCACAAGAGAGGAAACTGAGGCGGATTTTAACATCTGAGAGAAGCGGGAGGAAACTTTACCATGATCACACGGAGAGAAAGAGAGAGAGGAAAAAATAGAATCACAGCTACATTACATCAAATTAGAGAACGGACTCCTCTCTCCTCTCTCCACTCTTCATCACTCAGCAGGTATTAGGTGGAATCATTTGTCTATAACTTCATCACCTGTTCATTTTTTATGAGTGGTTTAATCAGAGGGCCGGTGAACTCGTCCTCGTGTCTGTGCTGCAACTCATCCTTATCAGCTGCGTTTCATTCAGATTACCTGAGCTGCGGCTGCCGTTTTAGTAAATACACCGCAAAACTGAAGAATTGTCATGACCGAGTATTTAACGTCTTGGGTATGGGCGGTGTCTTTACTTAATGAGCCCTTGAGTATTCATACAGTGTTTCCTTGTCATTGGACAGCACATACGGCCTCGAAAATGTTTTAAAATGTCAGAAAATCGTCTTTCATTACCAAAACAACATAGCAGTTGACTCATCTTGTGTCATCAAGCTGAGAAATATAAAAATCTCAAAAAAGTTGACTTGACGCCACAATGTCAAGTCAAGTATCTACAACAAAGCAAAGTGTCTCTGGCGATGTTTCTTGGAAAATAATGATGTTACCAGTCTAATTTCAGTCTTTTTTTTCTTGTTCATCGGTTCGTCTTTTTCTGTGCAGCGACTCTTCTTCGGCCTTGTGCTCAGACAGATGTCTTTGACTTTGAAATGAAGTTGAGATTCTGGGAAGGTGTGCGACAGCGTGGGAGTCTACGCGGTTTAGTCTAACTAGAATGCCCCCACCAGGCACTGACACTGTTCCGTGGCGGTATGGCCAGACCCTCACTTTGATTTAGTCCCACCTCTTTCAGACTGTCACTAGAAAATTTGGATGAGGTTCACAGAACAATGTCAAAATATGTCAAACAAAAATATTTTGTACATTTCCATGTACTTGAAATCTTTAGATTAGGTGGTTAAGGGGCAATAAATTGGAGGGTTATGCAGGTAACGCAGATTGAACATCATATCAGTCAACATGACACAGTGTGGGTCATCAGTATACCAGATACAGTCAGGGTGGGAAATGGAGCCAACAATCGAACAAACAGATGTCAACAAAATTTGTGTGTACTGATTCATATCCTGAGTGTCTTCTGTGAAACCACAGAGAGGGAGGCAGTGTTGTAGTCACAATGGAGGCTCTGGATGGAGCATCCCCACAACAAAAGGGAAGTCCCCTGAAGAATCAAACATCATACAACACCACAAGGTGTCAAACACCACAAAAACACAAACAAGCATGCTGGGGACCCCAGACCTCAGACTGGTACTCAATCTGACTACAACAACTGTAGTTACACATAGGACCAGTGTCCCAAATGGTCCAGCGTGGCTTCCCAGAGGACAGCCCAAACCCATGGACTTAGAAAAGCTGCAGCTCAACTGAAATACTAAAAACCGTGAGGATCACAGGAAAAACTGTACCAGATCAGGATGTAATGATGATGTTACTCTCGCAACCAGTGTCCGAAAGCCTCAACCATCCCTGTACTCTAGCAAAGTCTGCTGCTTCTCTGTCCTGGCTGTAAACGGCATTGCAAACGAAAAGCCATGCAATTGACAACCAACCAAGTTTGATGAACTCTGAGGCCAAATGTGAAAGCAAAGCTCAAGTACGAATGGGAAGCCACAGGAGCCACTGGTCGGGCCCTTCCAGCACTACAGTTTGCCCTGACCCCAGCTGTTGTCTTCTCGATACCACAGGCTACCACTGTGGCAGCCACCAACATTATAAGGGGAACCAGGGACCGTCAGGGTTTTCAAATGACTTGACAGTAAGAGCAGGGACAGGATCCTCTCAGTACTGGCCTCTCTCTTCTCATTTCCATGCCCCGTGTTTCATTGAGACGTTTTGTAATTAGTCCCTGGAATATGTAACGTCCACTCGTGGATGCTGCCACTATAGAGCTCGGCAACTGTTCCACCACAACTGTTTAACATGAAACCCAGGATGAAGTTTGCCTGGCTAACTTGCTAACACAGTGTTGCCTTGTGGCAGTGAAAGGGGTTGACAAACTGGCTGCTCACTTCCAGTGCATGTGAGGTCAGACCAGCAGAGTATCAAAAGGACACAAGCTTAGTAGCTCCACTACCTGGAGGTGACCAGACTACGAGAGAAACAATCACTACTTCTTGTTCACAATCTCTTTACAAGAGGCCCTAGAATGAAACCAAGGTGCTGCACGGTTTGAAAGAATCCCGATCCATCTCTCCACTGCAATATACTTCCTCCCAGGTGTGATGGACTCTAAGACCTTAGTGTTCTAATGGTGACCATAGCACCATTAGAGCACCAAACAAAGGTGTGTTGGGCTCAGTAGGTAAAAGGTCATAGAACAGGCAAACTACCTTGCGACCTTTCCTGGGGAAGTGCCTTCTTAACGTCTTCCTCGCTTGGGATCTAAAACCACAAACGTGTTGGTACAAGGGCGGTACACCAGTCAACTGTGGTGACAGCCCACGCACAGGGACTGTCAACAGTAAACATCTCCAGAACAAGACACTTGTTGACCTCATCAGGTTCAGGATGGGAGGCACCTCTAGATCGTCCTATTTAGAACCAATTTAAATCCTAGTCACAGCTATCTTCCCAGTCCTCTTAGTCTGTCAGGTGGGAGTGGGAGGCGGGTCTCCTTCCCTTCCTCTCCTCTGTAAAGGTGGAAGTACGCAACCCAGGTCGGTTTTGCCATTTAACCCTCCTTGTATTTTATCCACCAATACGATAACCACAACAAAGATGCCATAGGCGGCATTTGTCCCCATTTACCAAGAGGGACCAAGATGCCACAGTATTAGCTGCAATATAGTACATAACGTCTCACAAATAGGTCTACATGGAAAATGGTGTTGTTTTAATGAGGTTTGTTATAATCATAATTATTACAACAAAGGTAAGTAGACGAAGAGTCTTCAAGTGGCCATCGTAGTAGCAACCAGCAAAGTTAACTACGTCCCAATGCATGCTGCATCGGTAGCTATGGAGATGCTCCTTGAGGCCTTACTATTAGTGGCCAACAGAGAGGCTCCCAGTGGCTGCATTTTTAATCAACAATGTAACATTTATGACAAAAAGGTGCTGTGGACAGTTTATGTCCTCGCAGACAAAGAGGCTCCAAGTGATAATAGCAGTTTGGATCCCAGCAAACTTGAGTACATATCAACATATTCAACAAAGGTTGCGTCCATCCTTACCGACCGTGATGCTCCCAGAGACTAAACCAAAGACACAAAGACAAAGAGGTTCCAAGTGACCATAGAGGTTTAGCAACCCCAACAAACTGTCCTTTCTTTTCACAAGTGGCTCAGAGCTATAATCCATGGGATTGAAGACGGTGAGAAAGCCATTTTCATCCATATAACATAACGTTGCTATCAGGAAATGTAAAACAAATGACACAGTAAACATACAAGGTGTGGAACATAAACAGTTCTCTTAGTCAACATAGCAGTCGGGAACAGATTCAACAGTTTAACAAAGTCAACAATGTCATAATTTATCATTATAAATGCAGGGGTGTCACAGAAGACTTCCAAGATTGAATCGGAAAAAAACAGGTTTCTGATCCTACTTTGACAGCCACCAGAAACTAGTGAGGAGAAAGAGTAGATGACTTGACCATGGCAAGGGCATATTGTGGGGCAAGCAAGGCACCACTTTAATGGAATCAACAGCGTTTTAACCGAGGCAACAGCCAACCCCGTGGACAGCGGCGCTAACAGTCGGCGCACGATCGACTCACTGTAAACATCAGCAGAACACGTCCACGTCCTGTTTACAGACCTATGTCTACAGGACTTACCCCACAACACCACCTTACACCGCATTCACCCCACCCACATGGCAGCTTTCATCCTCACCGAAGAATCTCACCGCACATTGATAGCTCTCAACAGCTCTCCATCAACAAACATTAACGCTACAGCAGCTGGCCAAGTCGACGTTTGCTTCCTCCAAGTAAAACCTAGATTGTGTGATATTAAATTGATTAATTCAGACCCACCTGCATTTTTTTCAATAGGCCGACTCACCTCGTAATGCAACGCGTCATGAAACCAACTTAACCCTTTAAACACCGGTACCTGAACTGGTATCAGGGGTTATTCAAAGGACTTCAGATCCATTTCAATTCTACATTTTCAAAGTAGTAACCCTTTAATAGATTGAGTATACATTATCTAATTTCATTCTGGAAAAGTTGAGATAAACAAAAAAAAAAAAAAATCTGTGACAACGTCAGACATTTTTCTCAAACTTACAACTTGTTTCCTCTAACGTTATGGTAACTGTTTGTTTTTCAAGCTATGGCACTTTTTAATTTCCCTACCTCAAATATTCGGAGTATTAAGTGCATGTAAGACCCCCCCACCCCCTCTTATTTATCGGGCTGTGTGACTTTCTAATCCCTCTCTTTAGTGGCGGTGTGTGAACGCTAACACTCCTCCGTGTGATTACGTTGGGCCGCGGGCTGCCTGATTATCTAGAGAGACCACCGCCGAGACCCCCGGCCACGCTCTCCTGAGCCAGCGCGGCGTAATTGATCTTCACACTTTTACAGGATTTTTTTAATCAGCAGGTAAAACATGAACTCTGTTGGGCTGTTCTGGCTGCTGGAGATTACGCTCCATCTTCATTTTTTTAGTTTTTATTGAAAAGTTTGTTGTTGATGAAACCTGAATCTCCAACCACAGTTGCCAAACTTTGTAAAATAAATAAATGATGAACAACAACAACGCAGTGATTTACATATGCCCTCTCTTATATAACCACAGAGGATGGAGCAGCGGCTCAGCGGTCTGGACTACAGCCGAATCAGGCCTGACGTTTAGGACCTGAACCTATCGAACAAGTGTGTGTCCAGGTTCGGCCTACCATAATGTTCTGTATCTGAACCCGATCGTAGTCTGACAAACTTGTGTCTGACAAGTCTTGCCAGCATGCGTTTGTCTCTCTCTCTCTCTATGTAATCTCATCAGGAATAATCACATAAATGAGTGTCCTGTGTCCTCTGTGTGTTTTGTGAACATCCACAGCCTCTTCAGTTAAACTCATCCTTCTTCTATCTGATGATTTGGACCTTCAGTAGGCGGAGTCAGGACCAGGGGAGGAGTCAGCTGAAGCTCCAACTTACAGACTCGGACTTTGGTGAGCCTCCTGTCAGTGCTTTTACATGAAGCCTGGTGACAAAGTGCATCATGGGAAGGCCAGGTCACGGGTGTCCTCTGCCAGTACCACCCACAGAACAACTGAGGAGTGTATGTGTGTGTGTGTGTGTGTGTGTGTGAGATGGGGGGTTCCTCTGACCTCGTTCTCTGAGCGGAGGGGAAGCTGGCGTGGGCTTTAATAAGGCTGTCCGCTCCCTGCTCCCCCCTGAGCTCAGGAATGGGCCGTGGCATCGGAGGGGAGAGTGGCAAAGGTAACAGCTGGCTGGAAGTGTGGCGGCGTGGCCGTGGCATGACCAGGACACCAGCTGATCCTCTCCCAGGGTCCCTGTCACGTTGATGTCTTCATCACTAAACTGAACAGACAGGCCGGGCCTGCCAGCCAGCAGAGGTGACAACAAATCCAATTACCTCCCCGCCATGGTGCCCGGACCAGACTGACGGGGGGGAGGGAGCTTTGAGGCAACGGGACAGTGGTGGCTGGTGCAACGCTGAATGAGGGGTGTCCGGGACAGAACCCTTCAAGGAAACGCTGCCTTCCCTCGCTGCATCTCTTTCCTCTTGGGGGTGACAGCTAACGGTAGCAGTGAGTAATAAGAGCAGGTCGGTGACCAGTCATTACCATAATTCCTTGCTGAAATTATCGACACTGACACCCGTGCGCCTCTCACAACTCCTTGGTAGTTCCTGCACGTTCGGATTGTTTTGCTTTTTCTCTTTAGATGCCTGTTAATCCGTAATCTTTCTCCTCACCGCTAACACCATGACAACACCAAAGATGAAGATGCACGCTCCTCACGTTATCACCTTGATTTGTTTGATGTCAACCAGTGACATCCCCTTGCCACTAGGGTTGCAATTTGCATTGAATTATGGGAGTTGTTGTCGGCAGACTGGCTGCTATTACTCCTTATTACTATTAGACGTCAGTCAAACGAGGGAAAACGTCAAACTGGGGATTCTCACGCAGGTTTATCAAAAAATAAATCTAGATTACTGAGCGACACCGCCGATACTTTAGATTCAGCACGACGTTCGAGGAGATGCAGTTGGCTTCGTGCGGAGGACGATTATCCCAGAATTCATAGCCCAGTAAGTCCACATCCCCCATTCAGACATGCAAAGGCCGCTGCTCAAACAAGACAGCGTAATGACGAAAACCCCGAAAGTTTGCCAATTGATTTGGGTCTCGTTTGCTTATGTATATAAGCCACGCATACAGTAAGTGAGGGTATCAGATTGCATCGCCTTTCAACAGGCATGTTCTGAGGCGCCACGCTCAAGTAGCCCCCAGTCACCCATCAGCAGCTGGCAGCCCCTCATCTGACTACCATGAAGCCCCCCGCGTATCTCCCTCTCGTTCATCCATAAGCCACATCCCTTTCACTTTTGAATGGCGGGCTGACTGCAGAAATTGCCCCTGTCCACCATCCGCACTGAATATTTTACTATGAATATGAAATTTCCTGGCAAGACTTCAACCGGCTTCAAAAGTGAGAGCTTCCCTCTCCACCCACCGACTCTGTCATCGCACACACACACACACACACACACACACAAGTACCCTGTCTTTTTTCATCCCGTCCCTGTATGGCGTGATGTCAGGAGAGGAAGCGGTGAGTGATCTTCTCCGGTTGGGCACCAAAGCCACCGACTGAAGGCGAAACTTCCATACTGAAGCTCCGTCGACGAGACGGCGAACGCAGCAGAGAAGCAAGAAGAAGTGACAGAGTGCGGGGAAAAGAGAAGTTTTCTCAGGTGATTCGCTTCCTTTTACCTTCCTTTTCTCTCCATCCGAGACCCTGCCTCCACTCTCGCTGCCAAAGAAGTTTCTCCTTCCTTTCACCTTAAAGCAATATGCTGGCGTTTTCATAATTTGGGGGAAAATATTGTCTGTATTAAGTCACGCGGGGTTTCCACTGAGCCGCAGTTTGAAGTTACAAATTGAAAAACACTTTGAGAAAGATTTCAGAAATAGTTTTATCCTGGATGTTCAGGTGAGTCAAGTCATTTGTGAAATCTTTGTCTTTAGTGGTGTTTCTAGGGGAGGGGTCAAACTAACGCTGTGAGCAGGCGGTTTGTGCTGTAAACTTGAGGACAGGGCGAGGTGTTACTTTACGAAGGGGGAGGAGTCACAGAGGGGGCGGAGCAGCAGGTTGAGCAGGCCTGTAGCTCCTGACACTCCAGCTGACGTCCATGTCGTTCATTTTTGAACGTCCGTAGCATGATGTCACGGCGATGATGGTGATTTCTCTCCTATGGGGCACAGAGGTGAGGATGGAATGTTTCGAATACCGTTTCCTTTTCTCCACCTGCTTCCCATCACCCCCACTCGCTGATTGGATTAAAAAAAAAACATCATTGTCATCACATCACTGTTCGATGCGATTGTGCAGGTCACACTTCTTGTTTTGAGTGGGAGTGATTAAAAATGACAAGGAGACACGTCAAGTGTTGTTCATCAAACGGAGGAAGCTCAGGAAGCGAGCACCGAGGCCCCACCTCGCTCCGGATCCAAACCAGACGGCCCCGGGGAGGGCTCTGATCCAGACCCCAAAGTGCTGATCCCCCACTTCCCTGACTACACATCCTAGTGATTACACTACACCCCTAAACCCCTTACTGCCTAACACACACACACCCACACGCACACCCACACACACACGCTCAGAGGGGCTAATTAAGGCTTTAATATGCAAATGAGAGCCGCAGTAAATTACACAGCTGGCAAATATGCCTGTTTTTGCCTGAAAATACATCAGGAGTGCAGCGAGGAGTGTGTTGCTGCTGTTGTTGTTGTGTTTGCAGAGAAACATCAACACCCCCACCCCCATGTCTGCTGAGAGATTCATCCAGCAGTGTCCCTTTAAGAGCTATCAGGAGTAAATGTCAACAGCATTCTTCCTGGCTTGAAATTAATAATATCTTCTAGTAATTAGACCATATTATCATTTTTAAGTGATAATCCTTCATTTCTCTTGATTAAAAAAAAAAAAAAATCAACATCAATTTTCCACGGCGTCTTTGGAAAAGTTATTCCACTGATTTTACACGCAAAACTCCGTGTGCATAAACACAGCAGAAATGGTGTCTGACCTGACATCTGAGGGAAAACGGTCCAGGCCGTCCCATGACGCGTCACATGACCACATTTAAAGGAAGATTATTCCATAGGGCGACCCGGTTTGGCTAAAGAAACGACAATGGCGAGGAAAAGAGGAAACTACGGTTTAAAGTAGAAGCTGTCTCATTCAGAAGGAGGCAGACTCATCATCTAGCATCATGTCGGAGGATCCAAACCAACTGTCTTTGGACTGTTGACCTTTTATTAGACGGAGCACAGAGCAGCTGACTTCCAGAATGCTGTTTCCCTCCATATTTAGCCTCAATTTTTATTTTACAAAACACAAAATCTTTACTGTTTATCAAATGTAAAATGTAAATAGGTCAGTCCAGGGAATGAACCATTGATCATTGATTAACAGCATTAACCTCATGCTTCCTGTTCAGCTTCGTTTTTCCAGGACCCCACGGTAACAAACGTTTTTCTTAACAATCTTGCGTGTTAATTGAAGGTATGAAGGTATTCGAGTTCCTCCGTCAGAGGTGCGTTTGTCCGTGTTGAGACATCGCCGTTTCTCTTTAACGCTGCTGTGTGTTTTGTGCGCGGTGCCTTGGTGACGGTGTGAGGCGGTAGCAGGTTGAAACCGGGTCTCTCCAGCTGCTTTGAGCCGTTTGCTCCTGCCCTCTGAGGCATGCTGGGACTTTTGTTCTGGCTGGTTGCCGATGTCTGCCTACGTTCCTCTTATTCCCCGGGGCACCGGTGCCATCATGATGCCGACTGAAACCTGAGTGCCGACTACATGCATGGTCAGGCTGTCCTGTCAGCGACCCAGCCTACTGGGACTGACCGTGACAGGAAGGGTGCCCCAAAACACCCAGAGACCTCTTTGTTTCACAAAATATGAATCCACCCACACTCCTCCCTAAATGGTCTACACACAGGAGTGCGGTTTCCCCTGACCTGTGGTCCGACCACATACAGACGGTATATGGAAGCGTTTACATTTTGATCCATCCCTCCGATACCAGAAACATTTTTATTCTCATTCAGGTGGATGTTTTTGAAAAAGACATACTTTTTAAGTTCTAAACGAAACAGAAGCTACTTATATTCCAGTGATTTTCACTCTACATGACTCATCTGCGACGCCCCGACCAAGTCTGTCTTATCTCAAAGCTGCATTTAATTGGCAGTAGATCTCTGTGTTATTTGTCTTTTTCTACCTGAGACTCAACAACCATGCAGGTAGCAGGAAGTCTTTGTGTCTTTGCTCTCATTGGTTGTTTCTGCTTTCTGCTGAGTCTCTATTTCTGGTTTTTGTTGGCACGTGGATGGCAAAAATGTTGTGGTGCTGTAACATTAATTTTGAGCTCCTGGATGAGACACCGTGGGACATGGATGATATTTGGAAGCAGCTGTGTCTAATTAACATGGCTGCAGCCGATTTATCAATCAGGCAGTAAGTTTTTTGTGCTGTTCACTGTATGAACGCCGACAGTTTAGGTGGTAAAGCGACTGATGGCACCACTCAATGGACAGTGGACTTTATTGTCTTTATTTTAGGGATCCTGCAGGTCCCAGACCTACACAGGCTGAGACGGTTAACTCGGCTAACTTGTGACTTGTTACCGACTTATTTGATGAAAAATAGTCGATTCGCTAACACATAATGTAAATGTTAGCTTGATTTATGTTGATGTGATTGTGGTATTTACATGACATTTGATATTCACATTCCATCCAAATAGTGAAGCATCAGGCCAACGCTCCTTCATCCAACCTGGGATTAAGAGAGGGGGGCGAGGCAAGTTGAGTTCATTAGCAGGGTCCACAGAGTCCCCAGATGAGGACGTGTAAACACTTCCACCTTGCGATGGCTACAGAGACGTTTCCCCTCAGAAACCTGCATCCCACCAGGGCCAGGCTGCATGAATATTTCAGATGGGTAAATAATTAAAAATTAACGACTAACAGGCCAACGATCAAATGCAGCAGCGTGGCAACAGACATGAGAAAGTCTGACTCTGGTAAACAAAGACGAGAGGACCCAGATTTCTTCTTTTCTCGCCTTTTAAATATGTGCATCTTCAATCGCCCCCTCACGTTGTCACAAAATTACACACACACGTGAAAACCCCACGCGTGAAGCCACAAACTCGCACGCAGGCAAGAATGCGCTCTGTCAAACGCTCACACACACAAACACACACACAAACACACAAACCCCCTCTGCCACTCGCTCACATTCATACCCACACTTATTTTCCTTCAGAAGAATGAAATTTTCACATATTCCTCTGCGACCCGGGGAATGTGACTGAGCGCTGAGCGAGAACACTTGATCTGGCCACCCGCTGTTTTCTGATGGAAAGATTTGCTTTTTAATACAATCGTCACTCCTCCCACCTGGATATGCCACGCCAAGACAAATCCCAGCTGTGTGACTCCAAAACCTGACAGGGCTTAAAAATTCCCTTATTACCATTCCCATAAAAACCCTGCCGTACCAACTCCCAACAACAGTGCGAATGCTAATCACGTCTGTCGGTGGCTTAGAGGAGCATGAAAATAGCGCCGGCAATATGGAGGCTTTGGTGCATTTGCAAAGTGAGGATGAAGAAGAAGAAGTCCCAGCTTTAATGACACACATTCTCGGAACATCGTGGCTCTTAAAAACTGGCACATCTTGCCGTTTGACTTCCGCCAGAGGAGACGTTTCATAAAAATCAGTCTTAATCGTGTAAACAACGCGCAGACAAACAGAAAACCACTGCAAACAAAAATAAAACAACTCTGGAAGCTGTGCACGCATTGCCTTCAGAGTTAATTTTAAAGTAAGCATTCCGCTCCTTGGAGATTTTAATTAATGCTTTAATATGCAAATAAGTTAGCAGAGATAAAATCATGACAAACAGATGGCAAGTGTGGGTAATTATTTTGTGAATCCAGCAGGGGCGCGTATTAAAGTTATGGCATCGTTTTCCTCGGGCCTCTGAAGCCATGCAAGGTACCGAAAACAAGAATCGGTGATGAACTGAGACACAAACGACTCGTCTCCTAATGACAAATCTGTGACCACGGCGACGCTCGATTTATCACAAAGGACAGGAAGTTAAGGATCAGTAATCCTCCTGTAACCAATATCCTTTAATTCTTAAACAGGAGAATCGTTTCGGTGCGAGCCTCTGTACTCATTAGAAAGAATTCTGAGCTCACACACACAGTGAGTACCACTCATTAGTATACTCAGCCTGTAGTACCTTTCACCAGTACTATTCACTCTGTAGTACATCATTTCAACAGCATGTGTGTGTGTGTGTGTTTATAATGAATCATATAAATGGCCATAGCAGCGTAAACATTCACTCTAGGAAAGGGGAGGGGCTCTCAACAGGAAATCTGTCACTTTGTCTCTACACCATTACAAAAGAAATGTAAAAATATAACGTGTGTAACAGTGGGTCACATATGGTAGGTCGGTGTGATATTGTATGGTATATTACTGTATATTATGGTATCACAGGTACTGGTTGTAATTTTTCCTTAGTCAGATCATAAAATGTAAGAAAAAAAAAATGTGTTTGTGGGTCTAAAACTAAAACTAGCAATGTAAAGTACAATACAATAAAATGTTGAACAATAGAATTTTGTACAATACAATATAATTTTGTGAGCACGCTATTTTTGCTGAAAAGTCACAAGTGATTTTAATCAGTCAGCTAAGGAGAGAACATAGAACCCTCACCGGGTCAGGAACCTTTCAGCACAGTAAGGAAACTCAACGTGTCCTTACCTGCTCATTCGAGGGTATGTGGTCCAAATCCAAACTGGCTAGAGAGTGGTTGATCCTCAGGGCCAGACACAGAGCCATCAGGCCTCCGAGCCTCACCTCATTCTGACGGATGTCCAACCGCTGAATCTGACGACTCTCAGCCAGGAACTCAGCCAAGGCCACGGCACCTTCAGCAATCAAACACAGCCCTGAATCGGACCTGTTCATCTGCAGCATCAATCACACTTTACAAACTGTTACGAACTCAATGAAATGAACAAAATTGATTGTAGTTATTTCCTTTTTCTGTATTTCTGTGAAATAATAGAAACTCAGGGTTTTTTTCTCCTACTGTACATTTCGTGGTAGTTTTGTAGACTCATCTACAGTCAGGGAAAATTATTCCATCAATCACAGTCACATGTCAGAGAATTGACTTACCCTAGAACCCTCTGCATTTGGGGTATTTGTAGATGTTCATTAAGTGAACTGACTCTAACACAAACGTTGTCTTGAATTGTGCCTTTGTCCTGGTCCCTGACTGAACTAACACCGCAGCCTCATTCATCTGAACCGCTTTAATCCCAGAGTTTGGGTACCAGTGCCAGTTCAGGGACCACAGCCAGTTTAAGACAATGCAGAGCAGCATATAAAGCTTGTTCTTAGTCTGTTTTTATTCCCTATTATATCACAAAAAAAGGTCTGATTGAATCCACTGATGCACAAACTTAAACGCTGGTTGATTTGCAAATAGTAAAGTAAATAAAAATTCATATTATGGTTACTATAAATTAGATTATTGTTGAGGTTTTTTTCCTCCCTGTACTTGTTTTTTTTTCTGATCTGTTTTGTGTCTCAGTAACTGTGTTTACATAAACACACAGTAGTCCCGGGGTCTGTCTGGTCCACGATGTTTACATGATCTGTGTTTCGTAGTACTGGTTTACACGTGAGACTGGACCCATTTCTTCCTATAGATGCGTGTTTAGTCAGGCCTTGAAATATTTCAATCTCAGAGTGTGTTTTCCATTTTTTTTGTTTACCATTTTGGTGTTTGCAGCCATTTTAATATTTCATGACATCCATCTTTTATACGACATTTATGATGAGATACATATGGAGTGCAGTACACACGGTATAAGACGGCAGCAAATTAACACAAAAGCTGATTCTGAGTAATGAATGATGCTTATTATGCCTGAATTTGGTTTGGTTGACGTCTCGCTGGATCTCGCCTGGCCCCATCCTCCTAAATGAACGTAGGTTAGTTAGGCTGAGATGGGACCATCACTGTGTATTGCTGGGTGTGAGCTCCGGTACCTTCACACGTGATGTTGGCTTTGGCCAGGCCGAGCTGCAGCAACACTTGGTTCACCATCAGAGGCTCCCTGATCGCCTGGATCCCATCATTCCCCACATTGTTCTCTCCCAGATCCAAAACCTGCAGTACCTTCAGCACCGGCTGCAAAAACAATGTCACATTCATCAGCATAAAAGGTTATACCGGGTCCAAACACTCCTCAGCGGACTGGATTGGAGTGTGCCAACACTGCTGCCAGATTTGGCGATCTCTCTCTGTTTGGCTTTGTTTGGGTCAGCTCTATTTTGGATTTGTTTTAATTGCACAATTACACTCGTCTCTACTTTGGTCTGCATCCAACTGTCCTCTGGTCCCATTTGGGTTGGGTCCAAATGTTCTTTGATTCCTTTTTGCATTTAGTCCAATGGTCCCTGGGCCTCTTTCGGCTTGGGACCAACTATTATGAGTTGGGTCCAACGGTCCTCGGGTCTCTCTCTGGTGGGGTCGAACGGTACTCAGAACTGTTTCAGGTCAGGTTGCAACTGTCATCAGGTCCCTGGGTTGGGTCCAGTCTCTTTAAAATGGGATCAAACTGTCCTCTGGTGACTTTTGATTCAGGTCCAATTCCTCTTGGTCCGTTTACAGTCAGGTCCAACAATCTTTGGCCCTCTTATCAAGACTGTAGTCCCCGTTTTTACATTGTGTTTTGGTGTACTTCCAACAGCTCCGTCCTTAGATCAGGTCTATATTTGTAGACCCATAAAGACTTCTGTCGTACAGAGAAATGTACTTATCAGAATTATGTGATTATCATTGCTCCTTTAAAATGTTGCTGCTCGTGTTAAGTGCTCAAAACTTTTGTTTTGATTCTCCAGAGCCACATTAGCATTAAAGGTTGATTAGCTGCTGCATAAAGCTGGGGGTGTCTGGGGCACAGGGGGCCCATGTTGCCTAACAGCGTGAAGAGGAACGTACCACCCACTCCTCTGTTGGCCCCTTGCCTCGCCACCCTTGTTAAACTCCTCTGGTCACCGCTCGGAAGAAAGGGAGCGCGGGGGTGGAAAGGAAGCAGGGAAGGCAAGCGACAGAGCCATAAAAGTGTCTTCTTTGGAGTAAATTTGCACAGCAGTGACAACAAAAACACTTGAGAGGTCCCCTCCTCTCCCTCGCTGAGAGACGTTACAGCATCCGACGAATTGTGAGCAGCGTCTACGGGGGAGAGGGCTGGGGGCGGAGGAAAGGGAGGAAGAGCGTCTTGAATGTAGATATGCACAGGGGACAATACCAGACAATTAAAGAGGCGACTGCATGGTTGAGAGTGTGTGAGAGTCGAGCATGGTTGAAGCCTGTCAAACGTAAACCGCGGGAGGGTTGGAGTGAGAAGTTTGAGGGGGGGTAGGAGTGTGAAGAACACCAAAAAACACAGTAAGCTTTCACACATGACATACTGCCTCAGAAATGAATGGGAAAAAAAAGCAGAGAGTTGACCTAATAAGAACCCGTCGCTAACCCCAGAAAAGAACGTTGATGGTGTTATTTTACGAATCATTCTTTATCTTGTCATGGATTTGTCTGGACAATAGTGTGAAGGTGTCCGTTAAAGCACACTCAAACCCGCACTTTCCTTTGATCATGTTGACAATCTGTACTTTTTGTTTTCATCTAACAGTAGGAGGGGTAAAGAAGAGCAGGTTGGTAAATAAGCCCGTCATTAATTACATCTGAAATGTAACAGTTACAGCGTCTCAATGTCACAAATCAACACGATAACATCAGGACTGTGCAGCCTTAATCTTTGATGATGTTGTGATGTGGTGTGGGCAGAGATTAAGGATTAACAGCCACCTAACGAGATAAAAACACTGGTTTGACAACAGTGGCTTTATTCATGTCGTTGATGCCTTCTTGTGAACATGGCGGCTTCTTTTTTCTTTTTCTGCCATTGTCTTTTTTTGTTTCTCTATTAAAACTCGGTGCCATCACGCTGTCATCTGACCCAGGACGGCCTGCGTCATATTATCAATGTCAGGTCAGACACCATTTATGAAAAATCCTATGTAAAGTCCCATGTGGAAATGGAATCCGTGTAATTATTTTGAGGACGAAAATGGCATTAACAAAAAAAGTCAAGGATGGACTTTTTCCGTCTTTCTTTAAGGAACTCTTCAGGACTCTTCAGGACTCTTCGGGACTCTTCAGTACTTGCTTCTTTTGTCTGTATGTGTCAAACCCACTAACAAGCTGAAGTTAGTGCTAATGAGAAGGGTCCAACCATACTCAGGTCCTCTTCCATTTGGGTCTGACTGTCCTCTGGTCCCCTTTGGGTCAGGTACAGGTCCTTTTTGAATGTCTTTCACTCTGTTATTTGGACTGGACTCCTTTTTTTAACGTATAATGCATATCGGTAGATTTCCATTATTACATTTCATGTTGGCATCATGTATTGCCATCAGCCCCTTTTTATCTCTGGGATGAGCTGTGAGTGGACTGTAGAGACAAATGTTGAGAGGACCAGCCGTCCATGGTCCACCGTCTTTGTTTTTAGTGTCCTTTCCCCACTGGCTGGCTCATTCACATCCTGCATGGAACCAGTGTCAGTGTTGGTAAATACAGCAAAAAAGTGAAGCAGTGGTTAACCCTTAGGTATCAGCCATGCTTCTAAAATCACACAGTTAACCAGTTGACGCGATGCGAGCTCACAGGACCGCGGACCGATGTGGCTCCAATCACCCAGATTGTGTGAGGGAAATGGAAATTGGGACCCAAATCATGTTGTGTGAATGTGGCATTAGTCATTCAAGAGACAAGACAACAAGCCACAAGGACAGAGAGGAAAAGTAGATACAGCAGGCAGAAAGGTTAATAACAGCTCTCCCTGTCATCATATTCGACACCACCAGGGTCTAATTATCATCATTATTGCCTGCGAGGACATCTACTTATCGCTCCGACTGGCAGCCTGCATGAGCACCCTTCTTAACACACATCTATTATTTAATCAAACTTCCTTCTTTTGGTAGCACTGGAGGAGACAGGGAGCGCGTGTGTGTGTGTGTGCGTGTGTGTTAGTGTGCGTGCGAGGCAGGCCTTTAATTTCTAGCCTTTTGACTTCCACAATCGCCACTCACATGACAGGAAGGTGCAGTTTATGCTGCCAATCAGGTGGAAGGAATGCATGTTATTAGGAGCGTGCAGTGAGATGTGTGGAGGCGGGACTCTTTTTTCCGAGGGGGAATCTCCGGATCAGGACTGGAGCGCTTTATTTTTTAAATACCACAGAGTGGGTAGCAGGTATCACTAAACTCAAGTGAAATTTAATCTATTCAGCGCAGGACAAAAACACCAAACCTCTTACCTCCACCACGAGAAACTGAACGGATGGCTCAGTTTATAGATACATAACTTTATTACATATGTGTTACAGCTCCACTTGCTCCCAGTTTGATGTCCCACCTGCTATATATCTGTCAGAGTTTTGTACCTTTTTGTCTTGTGTCCTGTATTTAGAATAATGTTACCAACTTTTCTAAATGTGCCTGGTTGTGTTCCGTGCCTGATAAGTCTTAATCTTAACCAAGGGTCAGGTACCATCTTTTGCAGAGTAGTCGATTATGTGGAGTATCTGATTATTCTATCATGGATAAGCATCATGTGACAGCTCGACATGTGTCCGGTGTGTTCCAAAGTGAAAGTCTGTGGTTTCCTCACCAGAACCTTGGCCAGATGGACGATGCCGTTGGCGGTGATCTGGTTGTTCCTCAGCAGTAAGACCCTCAGACCTGCTGTCTGCCTCCTCAGACCGTCACAGAGCTCCTCAAGACCTGGCGCATACATCACATAATGAAATCACTCACTTTGACTACATTACTGCTACATTTGTGTTTTGAAGGACTTGGTGATGAGTCAGAGGAGAGCTGGAAATTTGGAATTTTACAACTTGTAAATCAAGTCAAAGTCATATTTACAAAGGGAGGTGTAACACGATCTTTTCGTCTTTAGGGCTGGGACTTAATGGCGCCAGTAAGTGATGAATAAACCCGAAAAAGAAATCTGTCCTGTGTTGGATTTCTTGTGGTTGTGGTGATGTTCCTCTCAATCCCTCTCTTTCTCTCTGTTCATTCTTACCACATCTCTGTGGACTTCAGATGGTATTACTGAATCGCGTCTCAAGTATTACTTGCTTACTTTGTCTTGTTTGTATGTTCTATGCAACTTTAAAATAACTTGAAAAGTTTCTTCAGGTATGTATGTAGGACGTAGGAGCTTACCGTAGCTTTGACGTTTTGCCTGAATGTATGAACGAGTGAACAGTGTTGTAGTATGTATTTGATCTTAACAACACCTTAGACCTGTCACTGTGTTTACATTGTGTGTCCTTCCAAACTGAGAGTTACCGGCGTCGCCCACAGTGTTGTTGCTGAGGTCCAGCGTCTGCAGCGTGTTGTTGTAGCGCAGCAGTTCTCCGAGCTGAAGGGCGTCCTGGTAGCTGTTCAGGTGGTTGGCTGTTAGGTTGAGCTCACGCAAAGCTCTGTTCGACTTCAGCCCACCGACTATAAGACGAGCAAAAGACAGAGAAAGATGGAGGAGGGGGAACTCCGTTGTTGTTTCGTATTTCCTACTGCAATTTTGGGTTTTTTTTTATCTCTAAAGTGCTTTATCTCATGAAAGAATGAGTCTATTGGTGGACATGTGACCTCACTACTGCAAAAAATCATCAAAATGACCTGGTTGGTTCGCGTCATATGTGGATTTATAAGTTAGTAAGACTCCATTTTTGATGATTACACATCTGTTGTTGGATCTGTTGCTGCAGCAACATGTCGGTTAAGTCAATCTGCCGGGTTCAGGTTCATTCCGCGTCACCAAGAATATTAATAAGAACAGGATCACAAAGACACAATATAAATACAGACGTCCACTCTGTCAAGATGTTGGCTTTATTAAGATTTAAGGAGTATGACGAACACGCCCTAATGGTGGCGCTCTGACAACAAGTTATAGTTTGTCAATAACTTTGGAGGTTTGTTGAATTTTCACCAAACTGATTTTCTGTTGTGAAATGTGAGAATGCATTGAAAAAAGAAGTGTTTAATGATAAAGATACTACAAACAAAGGTCCAGTGATCAAAAGGGTGCAATAGATTCCTCAGTTACTCTAAATACTGATAAATATTGTGAAAAGGCCCATTCTTGAAATGACTTTTCCATTACATCTTTTCAAGTGTATTCAATTACCAATTAATTTATCAATGTTTAGGTATTGATCTGGACTGATCAACAAAATTGTCAGTAATTTTGTATTTCCTGGAATTATGATACAGGATTTAAGAAGATTTTGACCTTTAAACTCTAAATCAAACAGGATTACTGCTGTGAATCAATTAAAAATCAATTTGTAATAAATTCATAGTTGGATGCACGGAATAGCATCGGACTGAGAATAATGTGAAAACAAATGAATGAATGGGAGAGAGTAGAGTAAGGACTGATGTCTGAGTACGTGGAGTTTAATCCAAACTTGTGGCTCTGTCTAGTGTATCCTGAGTAGAATATGTGACAGTAACCTGACTACAATTTGACTTTGATGATTTTTTTTTCAGACCATGATGACATTAAAGGTATCATCACAGCTGTCTCTTCCTAAAAATTTGGAGAAAATAATGAATACTGCACCCCTCTCAGCTAAGGAGAGGGACCCCAAATGGGCTCGGTACGCTGCCCACTCTTCCTGACAGCAGCCCCCTTCAGTCGCTTCCTGGATCACTTTGATATTTTAGGGTCTAACAGCCCGTCCCTCCACCGCGCTCATCTCCCCTCCACCTCGCCCACTGCCACCTCCCCCTTCCCTGTCAGCGGGGGGTCCCAGCTGAGGATCATTGCTTTCGATCTGCGGGGCTTCTGATTGCGGGATTGGGTGCTGGCAGTGGAGTCGGCCGGATCAATCCCACCAATTCCACTATTTGGTTCCCACTGTGTCTGATAACAATGTTGGCATTCCACATGCAGCCCAACAGGCCTGATCAAATCTGCACCATCGATCTGGATGGAGGGGACACGTATATGGCAGTACAGTACATGTTACACAAATATACAGGGAGGGATCACACACACGCATGAGCTGGGAAACACAAATCGGCATTTAAAGTTGTGCTAAAGCCGTGGAGGAAGGAAAAGTACTTCATTTTAGAGGAGCTGTACTTATGTGGAATATTTCTACTATCACAAATAATTACTTGTACTAGATAAAATAAAAAATATACTTTTATTTCATTACTTTTGTGAAAATACTGAGTATTAGTGCTGCTTATGGTTAAAGAAAGTCCTTAAAAAAAAGTTAAAAGTTAGACCACTGGAAACAAGGCAGCTCACTATGTATGGAGACCGCCCCTCTGTGTGTGTGTGTGTGTGTGTGTGTGTGTGTGCGTGTGTCCATCCATATACATTACAGCACTCAACCCCCCTCTAAGTGTTGTTTTCTCCCATAGTGTGCGTGTATTTAAGGTGTGCGTGTATACAGTATACTTATCCACTAAATGTGTGTGTGTCTGTGCCTCCTTCTTCATCTAACTCATTTGCAGGTAGTAGCCCCACCCCCAGCCCTCACTTATGTATTGCCATGGAGACTGTTTGGAGTGCCACCATCCAATCGATGAAAGTCACGGAGGAACGCTCTCGTAGACGTCCCTGCCCTGCGTGGACGTCGTTGTAACAATATTCTTTTGTTTGTGGAGAACATGGAATCTTTTTCTGCATTAAATCAGGTTTCAAATCCCAGACGGGCCCTCAGAAATAATGGGCCTTCACAGCAACATGGTATTCATTTTGAAGAACCCTTGGCCTTTCGTCTGGAGTTTGCATGCATTCACCATGTTAGTGGGTTGAAGACGTTCAGCTCGGTGAATTGGAGACCTAAAAAGTTGTGGTTATAGACCCAGTTCAGATCAGACAACTAGTCAGCATACACACCCACTCATGATGTCATCATGGCTCCCTCTACGGGTTCTATTTTGTGGTTCCTGTCAGGAACCAACTTATAAATTTCCAAATGTATTTTAGTTCTGGTAGAAGTTCAGCAAGGCTCAAAATTAGGCTCAGCGACCAGAGCAGAACCGATTTTGTGTGCTGGCCTTGTGATGGACTGATGACCTGTCTGCAGGTCAGATGAACACAGAGGAAGAGCAAAAACTTGGCTGGGGGTCAGTTTCGATAGCATTTAGGCTGACGATGGCGATGTAATAAACACTTTTCTGGCCCAGAGTTTTTTCACGTGTGGTCATTTTTTGAAACCTGGATTCTGTGTTCCCTATCATCCACACAGACCACGGTCATTTGTAGCAAACTTTAAGAGCATCATTTTTGCATCTCCTACAATTGAGTTAATTGTCAGTACATTTTAAATGAATGTCAGGAAATGAATGTCTAGATCAAACTGGACAAAAGTTTTGTTGCATTTTTTTTAATTTTTTTTATCGCGTTGCTGTTTTGCTGTTATTAGCTGCTGAGTGTATGGAAATGTGTCAAACACATAAGCTTAATTTTGGGAAAACTAAATCTATGTAACATTTATTTTTAGGGGATGATGTCATTACATATAATTTTATTTCTAAAAAAAAAAACTGGTTGAAACGAGCTTGAAGAACTTTTTTTCACATTTTAATTTGTGGTAAACAAAAAAGCACAAAAATCTATGAGAAGTTGGCTAAAGCTGATTTCTACCTTGTGTCTTTTTTATTCATCCATCAGTGTGTTCGTGTGTGTGTGTGTGTGTGTGTGTGTGTGTGTGCGTGTGTGTGCCTGTGTGTTTGCGTGTGTCCTGGCTGGCAGGGCCTGTATGGATGTGTGCAGCGGTGTGTAAAGTGACAGGTAAGAGATTAGGCCTCTAATCCGGGTCCAGACCCACGGAGAGGATCAGAGGTCAAAATCTGGTCCTGCTGGCCACAGGACACACAGGCACACTCACACACACACACTAACCCTGTGCAGCATGAACTCTACAGACGTACGGACATGTAAAAGGGACTTTCGTGTGCGTGTGTGTGCGTGTACATCCTACCGAGCGTGTATAGCGGCATGCCGCTGAGTTGGGCGTTGTGGAGGTTTAGGACTGCCAGCCTGCTGGTCAGCAGAGCTTTAGACAGAGACTGGACTGGAGAGCCAACCATGGACACGTTACATACGTCCAGCCTGGAGAGACACACACTCTGAAACACACACACACACCAAAAATGGGCACGTGTGGTCACCTTACCCCTTCATTCACTCAAGTAAGCTGGCTCAGTCCCATTAAATAGCAACAGCTAGCCAGCTAACGTTAGCTATTTCATTGTCTTTCTCGTCTCATACATGTCCTCTTGTCTCATCAATGTCCTCCTGTCTCATTCTTGTCCTCTTGTCTCATTCATGTCCTCTCGTCTCATTCATGTCCCTCCTGTCTCATTCATGTCCTCTTGTCTCATTCATGTCCCTCTTGTCTCATTAATGTCCTCCTGTCTCATTCATCTCCCTCTTGTCTCGTACATGTCCCTCTTGTCTCATTCATGTCCCTCTTGTCTCATTCATGTCCTCTTGTCTCATTCATGTCCTCTTGTCTCATTCATGTCCTCTGGTCTCATTCATGTCCTCCTGTCTCATTCATGTCCTCTTGTCTCATAGATGTCCTCTTGTCTCATACATGTCCTCTTGTCTCATACATGTCCTCTTGTCTCATTCATGTCCTCTTGTCTCGTTCATGTCCTCTTGTCTGATACATCTCCCTCTTGTCTCGTACATGTCCCTCTTGTCTCATACATGTCCCTCTTGTCTCGATCATGTCCCTCTCGTCTCATTCATATCTCTCTTGTCTCATTCATGTCCCACTTGTCTCATTCATGTCCTCTTGTCTCATACATGTGTCTCTTGTCTCATTCATGTCCTCGTCTCGTTCGTGTCCTCCTGTCTCATTCATGTCCTCCTGTCCCATTCATGTCCCTCTTGTCTCATACACGTCCATGATCATCATAGATCTGGGTTTAGGATCCATCTGATGTCACTGTCCCCCTTTTGGATTGAAGGGGACTAAATGTATTGAGATAAACTGGATTATTTACGAGAAATACAAAATTAAAACAGTAACATAGTTTAAGTGTTTCAGGTTTTATAATGACATCACTGAAGTCATTGTCACCGACCACCTACAATACCTCCATCGACCACCAGGGAGGCCACAGACCACTGGTTGAAAACCCTGCTCTAGAGCAACAGCTGGAGCACCAGAAAATGACCTGACCAAGGAAGACCCGATTCAGGAGAATCCAGTGTGTGTGTGTCTGGTTTTTTTTTTGATGGTTATACACATGTTTGTGTCTGTGTCTGTGTGTTTTCGATGGTTATACGATGTTTTTGTGTGTGTGTGTTTGTGTGTGTGTGTGTTTGTGCGTGTGTGTGTGCGCACAGTGCGAGAACTTCTCACCCTGTTTGCTCTGCCCTGCATCTTCACTCTGTGTAATGTGCAACAAACTCACTTTGTAAAACGTCCAATATCCCTGTGAGAAAAGATTACTATTCCACCGCGTCAGCCAACCTGCTTTATCAAATGAGCGAGGGCCCTCCAACCCGATGTTCCCAGGCTGCTGTTGTCAGAAACGTCAAGATGGGTTGTAGATTCATAGTACAAAATCATATCCAGCAAGGACGAAGCTCCCTGGAAGAGAAAAAGGAAAAATGAAAAAGTGAGGTTGTGGATTTGACAGGAGTGTTATGAAGTTCTTTTGGAAGGTAAAAAAGGCCTCTAATCTGATACAGAGGGAGGCCGTGAATATGAAACGCTATTGGGCTGGTAGACGAAGATGAGGAAAATAAGTTTTGCTCATAAAACTCACATTTTCCTCCAGTTGTGCTGCCTGTAGATTGATGAAATCAAAGCGCAGCGATTTCAGGACGGCTTCCAGAGCTTCACAGGAGCGGTGGTCTAATCGCTCACCTTGATAGAGGCAAGCAATCAAACGCAAGATAATGGGGAGGCTGTTTGCTAACAGGCAAAACTGCAGCGCTCCAAATGTGCTGTCTCCTCTTCTGAAATGGAAATTTCAGAATGATGGCTTAACTGCTTCCTTTATAAGCCAAGTTTCTCCTTTCACACGTGTGTTTTCTTTAAGTGAAACTCCGAGCTTTAATCAGAGCGAAATAACAATAAAGCCTCCAGTTTGAGGGAGAAAAAACGTATTTTTGTGATTGGAGTTCTGACAGTCTGTGCCTTCATTGATTACTGACTGCCTGTCTGCAGAAAATTGTAATCAATAATCTAAAACACCCCCACGTTAACATACTTTCCTAAACTTTTTGCAGTCTGCTGTCTTTCACGTACTTTCTCTCCGAAACCACAATGAATGAATTAGAAATCAAGACTTTCACTTAAAATTAGCAGTACAACCCTGAACACAGGCCCATTCTCCTCCTCCGCATACTGATGGAACGCAAAAGACAAAACATAAATAAACAGGGAAAAAATGAGAAAAGATTACTCACATTTTTTCATACCAGAAAAAAATAAATCTAAATTTAACACCAATTTTCCATGGCGTGTAAAAGTGATTTGACTGATTTTTAGTTATCACACTCATCTCCATATCAGATTTTTCATAAATTGTGTCTGGCCTGACTTCCCTGGGAAAAAAGTGTGACAGAGGCTGCATTTTGCATTCATCCATCCATCCATCCATCCATCCATCCATTCATTCATCAATTCATCCATCCATCCAAAATCATCCATCATCAATCCATCATTCATCAATTCATCCATTCATCATCCATACATTCATTCATCAATTCAGCATCCATCATCCATCCATTCATTCATCGATTCATCATCCATCCATCCATTCTTCAATTCATCCATCCATCCATCAATTCATTCAT
The DNA here is from genome assembly GCA_900303265.1 of Brotula barbata. Taxonomy (NCBI): domain Eukaryota; kingdom Metazoa; phylum Chordata; class Actinopteri; order Ophidiiformes; family Ophidiidae; genus Brotula; species Brotula barbata. The sequence goes on from OMNV01009461.1 coordinate 29,663, forward strand.
CAATTCATCATCCGTCCATCCATCATCCATCCATCATCCATCCATTCATTCATCAATTCATTCATCCATCATTCATCCATCATCCATCCATCTTTCATCTATCATCCATTCATCCATTCATTCATCCATTTGATTCATCCATCATCCATTCTTTCATCCATCCGTCCATCATCATCATCCATCCATCCATCCATCTGTCCATCCATCATCATCCATCCATCCATTTATTCATCCAATCATCCATTCATCATCCATTCATCCATCCATCCATTCATTCATCCATCATCCATTCATTCATTCATCATCCATCCATCCATCCATTCATTTATTCATCCATCCTTCTGTCCATCCATCATCCACTTATTCATTCATCCATTCATTCACTCATCCATCCATCAATTCGGGGGGTGGAGCCTACCCTGGAATTCATTGGTCTAAAGTCAGGGTTCATCCTGTCCAGGTCCCCAGTCCATCACAGGGCTCACACACAGAGACAAACAACTCAATCACACCCCCATTCACACCTATGGGAAGTTTACATGTGCTGCATGTCTTTGGAGAGGGGAGGAAACTGGAGTACCAGGAGGAAACACACACAGACACGGGAAGAACGTGTAAATCGCACACGTAAAGAATCGGGGTCAGCCTGGGACTCAAACCAATCCACCACATCGGCCTGCACTGGACACGCATTTCCTCAAATCAGACTCTCTCTCTCTCTCTCTATCAGAGACATGTGGTTCCATCGCTGTACACCGATTAAAGCAATAATCCGCAGTATTTTCACTCATGACTGACATCTAATGGTGGTCAGGAGTAATAACAGCCGGTTGGTGAACAGCCACTCCTTATTCATGACCGAGAGTCCATTATGTTGTCATGTGACCCACCATTGACTGCATCGTTTTCCCAGAAAGGTCAGGTCAGACAGGATGAAAGATCCAGTCAAATGATTTTTAAGACAAAACGCTGCGAAAATTAGTGTTAAATTTAGATTTTTTAAAAACCTATAAAATGAAGGATTATCACTGTAAGTGCTCTGTCATATTTAATGATGATGGAGTGAATTTACCTTTCAGATCCAGACATTTCACACTGCCA
>OMNV01009462.1:0-23098 GCA_900303265.1 Brotula barbata
GGGGGGCACATTTGGACCTCCAACTCCAACTCAACAAGCTCTGGTTCAGAAAGGTTTCAGAGCCCTCCCATACCACACAGCGTTGTTGGCACAGCTGCCCTGAAGGGAAGCTGAGTGATGAAATGAGGGGAAACCACGTGGTTTTGGCCAGTAAAAGCAGCCCTAACATAGAGGGGAAAACACTTGTGTTCCAAAAACACAATGAGTATTAGCACTAAAATGGATCCAAACTGTACGATTCTATTTTTTTTGTTTTGTAAGTCTGTGTGAATCTTGAAAGTCAATTACCTCACACTCATCAAGGACCATCTCTCCACGCACAAAAGGGAGGCGATAAGTAGGCTGCTATCAAAACAGGCGTGCATTTCCATGGAGAGAAGTGAAATTGCAGGTGTGCAGAGCCGCCTGGTCAGCTAACCTGCCATTTCCTGTTAAACAGGAAGAGCCTAAATGAGCGGAGATGAAAGTTCAAGGTAACTTACAGCTGGCAGTTGTTGGCGTTCATGGTAAATGCAGGTGTGGTACAAGAGCGGCAGTGTGTGTGCAGTGAAAGAGGAGCCCAATGCAAACAGATGACATAAAAACATATAAAAATGTTGGCTTAGAGACACACTGCAGCTGTGTGCGTGTGTGTATATACAGTATATGTGTGTGTACTCTGCGTATGATCATCGTAAGGGGCCTCGTGTCTAGAAATATCTATTGTAATCATTCTACACAAACAGGATAAAATGGTGACTGTGAATAATTAATTTCCGAGTTTTACTTCTTTTGAAACTATAATTTGCAACTTTCTGTTGGATTCGGTCAATGCAAACACTGTGCCTAACACACACCGCCCCCGGGAGAGTTTTAAGGCCTGGATGCCAAAGTGGACAGAGCTGATCTTTGCACATGAAAGCATTGCAAACGAGGGGAAATATACATAAATATAAAGTGAAATTACAGATGTTGCGAATGTGTCTTCCACCAAAGTCTCCTGAGGTGTCAATCACGACATGAGATCATGAGCTTAATGAGCTGAAGTTGGAGAGAGAGAAGAGGAACACGAGGGTGGGGACGCTCTTCTGGCGGTCATAATCGTGTTACATACGACTGGAGAAACAGTTACTCTCAGATAAACATCTTGCTTACATCAGCAATGCACTTTCACTTATTGGGACGGCCGTTGGCCAAGAAAGACAATTTAGGTTTATGACAGATGGTCAGACCGGCGAGTTCTATGGACTGGACCGTTCATGCGTTTTTCCATTCACACACCGACGGCTGAGGTAACCACGCTGAGGCCTGCATGCTTGTTGAGAGATTTTTTTTTTTTTGTGTTAGAATTTTGTTCAGGGACCTCCTACACGGAGGAGCAGGGATCCATCTCACCGCTCTGAATCACTCGGCCATCGCCACACACCACACACCCTGAGCCACGGAGCTGCAACGCGGACTGTGTACTTTAGATTAACTATACTTACTGCATGTCAACAGTGAGGTTAATTGTGGTCACACAGTGGAAGAAGCACTCAAATCCTAAAATACTGACCCAGAGTAAACACCAGTAAAAAAAATCCTGCATTCACAATTGTACGTGAGTAAACAAGTATTAGCAGTAAAATGTATCTTAAGTTCTCAATCTTAAAGAACTTATTATGAAGAATGTTTCCAGTGAGTCTCAATGGCTCCCAGTGTCTCCAATTTAACAGATTCTTGGTCTTAAAGTCTTTCACCTACAATTTGTGATTTTTGAGCATCTTCAAGACTTCACACAGTACTCCTTACAGTACTCCTCTATCATAAAGTAACCTGTCATAACCCATGTGATGATCTCTACAATATTATGTCAAGTTAAAAACAAGCTGCCATTCAGTCAATGAATAAAAAAAACAAAACATTTGTCAAAGGTAACCGAAAATAGAAAGAAAACTAAAGCACTCCAGTAACTATACTTAGCTACCTCCTACTGCTTGAAATTGAAAGCAGGTAAGCAGAGAGGTTAACTGCGTTCATGTAATACAGAGAGCAAACAGCAACGAATACAACTGCAAGTACAAAGGTGACAAACTGATGTTGGTCAACTCCAGCTGAAAATCAACAGAGCACACAGGCTTCAGTCAGGATCGGAGAGTGTGTGTGTGTGTGTGTGTGTGTGTGATGTGTATCAATGCCGACCAGTAGTGGTGAGGTCATACATGTCCAGACATGTCTACTAAAATGAGGTCATCTCTGTTGTTGGAAAGGCTCTCAGGCTCACGGTGAAGTAATCAATTCTTTGTTCTCAAGAAGGAAGGATCACAAATATTAAAATACAAAAACAGACAAACTCTAGCTGAACTTTTTCACAATTTTTTGCTTTTACTTGTGTATTATGTAACTTCTTTTATTCATTTTGTGTGATGACTGTACCCTTATTTTCTTTCTTTCTTTTTACTGATAATAGTCTGTGTAGATGGTTAATGGTTAAATATATTATATCATTTTTCACTTGTCGCAGCAGGTAAACCTATTCATTTGTAACTTCGGTGGGTGGATGATGAGCTGAACAAGAGGTGTGTGTAATGTGTGTACATGGGTGTGGTGTTTTACATGCAGCAGGGAGAACGAACTGAAGTTTCAAGCCTCCATTGTGGATATTTCACCTGTTTTCGTGAAACTCTGTCCTCTTCTGTTCTGAGGCCCAGTATAGATTTAGCTGAAGTTAGAATATTTTGCTGGTAATTATAATCTATACTCATATCGTCGTCTGGAGTCTAGGAATGCGACTTTTCAACTGAGCTGAACGCGTTGTTTTCATTTCATAACTTTCATTTCATTACAAATTCTCAAAAAATGTGATACTACTTTGACTCTACTAAAGTCAATTTTACGCTTTCTCTAATTTTCCCATTGCGGCATTACTACGTTAGTACTTTCTACTCCCCTGCTTCTGCATTATCATAGCACATGTCCTGGACAAAAAAAATGCTTCTTTTGCCAAGTGAATGCAATTGAGAGTAGTGAAATAAAGGTTTAATAGTTCCACGGATGGCTAATGGGCAGTAACCTAATGGAGAAAACATTGGGTCAGAGCGGTTAGAGTTCTGGGTACTGCTGTGGTAAGCAGCTGCTAGTACTTTGCTGCGTACATTAACATTTATTTCCCAATCAGAAATAGGAGTGGTACTCTAAGGTTACGACTGTGCCACGCTCAGGCACAGTTTCATAATACTTTGTAGCTTGTAATTGCCCAATAACGTTCAAGCTTGTGTCAGCTAATGGTGAACTGAACCAGAAAGACCTCAATAAATCTCTTGGCAATGGTCTTTTGTTCCTGATGAATCTGGTTGGTACACTGAAACCTCGGGGGCAATGACGGAGAATCATTTGTTTTCTGCCCCACTTCCAGAGGCCCCAACAATCCAGCTGGCAGACTGAAGCCCGGTTATCCCGCCCCTCACCCCTCATCATTCTATTTACCTTCACTGTGGACACTACAGTAAATGCACTATGCTTAATTACTAGCAATTAACAATGAGTACTACCACAATTATGCAACGGTCCGGCGCTGAAGTGCAATAAAGGACGTCAATTGTAGATTCATCTGATGATTGAGAGCTCATTTCATTGTTTACAGAGGGAGACATGAGCTTAATCACCAGCATAATTCATCACGCTCTTGCATTTATTGCTCCTCAGAGCTCACTTCCCCTTTCCAGTCATTTGTCCTCGCAAAACAAAACTGCTCTGACATGAATTTCACTATAAACTAGAGCAAGGGCTAAAGTTATGACAGTGTGAGACTTTTAAAAATGTTCAGTGAGAGTGGCTTTTGAAAATATTGGAGAAAAAAAGGGGAAAATTCAACATCCAGTGAATTGGTTCTCACACTCAGAGTACCAAAATGCTTTATTAATGGGATCCATGATTTTATACTTCAATTCACTGTTACATTTGTTAGGCTTCTGTGTCTTCTGTCTTATGTAAATTAGACATGTTACGTGACAAATAATTTTTGATAATGGTGTAAAGACCCAGTTTTTAAATATATTTTTTAAAGATCACCTTGTAGTCAAGTCATGTAGCTTAGTAATTCAAGGCTTTTTTTAAAAAGAACATGCATGTCTTTATTTTTCATGCAGCAGTCACACATTAATTCGATATTGAAAGGTGTTGTTGAATGAGATCATGTTCACTTTTCACTCAAGTACTTTGGTAGAAAAGTATTTCACCTGCCCTTAATGATGAGTTACGTATAATTATTTGTTCCGTAAAGCAGTTACAGTATATTCATGCTTTTCCAGTTTGACTTCTAAGAGACAAAACCATGTTTTACTTTACAGTAACTCGTTAAAGATATGACCGAGTAGCAAAAGGATGCACTGTGAATTATCATAATTAGGTGCTGAACTGTCAATCATTTCACAGTGTGGAATCTTTTCTATGACAATCATCCTCATACACATACACCTAGTAAAGCTCTACAAACTGACTCACCCCATTCATTTATTGGAGAATAACATCATATATCTAATTTTTCTTAATAAATTGATTTTTTGGTGTTAAAAATGTCAAAGCAGTAGAAATATTCTTTACACAGGTTACCAGTTTTCTGGGTGATCTATTGAAGTAGCTTGTTGTGCCTTAACAGCAGCTCGAACACCAAAAGGGATTCAACTTAAAACATATGGAAGGAAAGTGATGAATGTCTAGCATGTTTACTCCATCAGCGTCTAAAAGCATTCAGTTACTGTAGAATTGTCTATCTGTAACTTCATCTCATGATGCTTTCAGCACTAAATATGGAACACATTTGCGATCAACTCCTACTACTTGAATTCCCCCAGTTTGAGCCACAGCCATTTGAAAATACTAACGGTGCGAGCCTACATCACAGGTTTCCACCTAGCTGTGTTCAGGAAGTTGGGTTCCTGGGGGAAAGCTGTGTTGTGCTCAGTGTCCCCTCTGCTTGAGGATCATGTCCACAGCCCGAGCCAGGTTGTCCACGGTGCCATCAGCCGTCACCGTCGGGTGCCTCTCATCACAGGGCCTGAGGGAAGCACAAGCTGCTCAATGAGGAGTCACAGGAGACCAAACAGGAACAAACAGCAGCAGCACAAGGCAGCAAACAAATAGGCAGACCAACTGGATGCTATCCAGTCTGTACGTGACGATACAGATCACAGAAAGCACCAGGACAGAGCAGTCTTGGATGGATGAAGGTGGATACAGAAAAACTGAAAGCTGAAATCAAACACAGTTCTTTTAGAATCTCCTCTGAATGGTACTCTGCTGCTAGATGCTCACATTGATATTTATAGTCCTATTTACTCAGACTGGTAAAATTCTTTTTAGGTGCCAACTAGTCAAAAAGATGAATATCAACTGATATTTCCTGAGTCAAGGTGAAAGCCTGTGAACAGATGTATGTGTGTGTAACAATGTCTTCAGAAATTTAAATCATCATCTCTAAAGACCAGCAAAGTAGAGACAAAAATGATGAACATATGCAAAATATAGGCCAGTGTTCCTGCCTCCCTCAATGATATAAACAAACCATCAGACATTATTAACTTACATTTATTTGTTATTTAAAGTTAGTTTGTCCATTAACAGACCCGTCAATCACTTTGAGAGTCAGAGTGGGTCTCAGCACGGTGTTTTGATTGTGGCGGTGGGGCGAGCCTTTGCTTTACATACTGCAGATTGTATCTTTAAGGAGGAATTCTTATTAATAGAGAGGGTCCGCACTCTAAGCGTTTTGATTTTCCAAAGTGAATTTTTGCTCTACTGACATCTCCACACTTAAAGGTGTCTGCACAGTTGCTTGCCAGGCAGCTCCTGCGGTGCAATGCATGTTTTCTATCTCTATCTCGCCAGCTGTCACACACTGTTCCACATTTTCTCATCTGTGTGCAGTCGGCTAAAACAGACCGACTGGTAAGTTAAAGAGAGTTGCTAATTCCAAAAATAATCTGACTAAAAATAGCCCAAAGGGAGTGTATTTGTGAACCTGGCTCTAATTAGACTTGTTTCAACATGGTTTTCCATATAGTGAAACAGTCGTAGCAGGCAGCAGCACCTTTCACCCCCTGACTACTTCCATTGTTTGGGCCTGGCCCCAGCGATGGACGCAGATACCACTGTTTAATCAGCTGGTGAAGGAAATGTGATCCATTTGGCATGGCACCAGGGTCAGGCCTGCATGCAAGACCCTCTTCCTCTCCATCAGATTAAAAGAGAGAGCCGCCCACTTCATTCATCTGCAGAACTGCCAAGGAATCCTACACGTTTATGAAGTGGTGCCTATAGATTTCAACCCCCCCTGCCCCCCCAAAAAAAGGCCCAACCGGGCTCTGTGTGCTGCTTCTGTTCCCCAGTCACGGGTTGGAGCTCCAGATGGGGAGGTTTTGTCTGGCCCTGGGCGTGCGACACGCACACCATCATTAATCCTTTGCTCGGAGACCTTGCAAGGGCCACGGCAAATATTTGAGAGCCACCCGAGTGTGGAGACAAAAAGAAAAGGTGGTGACTGCTGGGGTGGTGGTGGATGGTAAAGTGCTGCCATGTGTAGTGATGAACCACGCAGGCTTTCGTTTAGCCATATGTACTAACACCACAATGATCTATTAGAAGTCCTACATTCAAGCTTTTACTCATGGAATCAAGTATTTCCAAGAAATTGTACATACATTTTAAAAGAATGAACAACAGAAGTAAAAGTTTTTCATCTAGCAGTGTAAACAACTTTTTTATCTCTTTTGGAAAAATTTGTGATGGTGCAATAAAAATTCAGGAATGAAATAAACTCCCCAAAATCTACGGTCCAAGGTTGTTCATTCTTTTCTCATAGCCCTCTTCACATGAGTAAATTTAAAGTATTGAAATTATCTCTGAACAGCCAATGTACCAACAAGCTAAAAGAAGGCTGAGATATGAGGCTTTTCACTACAAAACCTCTGGTAAATACAGTCACGGGAGTAAAAATGCTGATACATTTCCCCAAATGGTGCTGGACTATAAAAAGCAAGTTACACAAAATAGAGATACTAGTTCCTCAAATATGTACACGAGTACAGTAGTGGAGTAAATGCATTTGGTTTTCTTGTCTGGCCATGTGTTTACACACGTCTGTCAGCCACCGGCGCTCCGGTTATGTGAGCTGGTTCACTAATGGTCGTGGTGTTATGTCTCCTGTGCTGGATGACTCCAGCATCCTTTTCTATCCTTGCCGTTTACACACACACACACACACACACACACACACACACTCACTCACACACACACACAGAGGAGAGATAGTCACATGGATATTCCATTTCAAGGCATAAAGCCAGTAGTATCAACCACCCAGTGTTGCTCTCTCCAACCTAATGCTTCTTTAAATGTGTTGTGCCTTCATCATTCAGATATGCATGCATATGTTTGGGTGCATTCATTTTGCTGCTTTCCTCCCATTGCAATGAATAATGGAGGAGTAACCAGGTCAATGTGACCATGCAAAATTCAGCACAATGTAGCTAGTGTTACTGATGAGGTAATGTTCTGTGGCTCGCTGCACGTCCTTCAGGTCAATGCAATATCAATACACATGAACAGACAGGCTTGGGTCCTGGAGTCTGACATAGCAAAGTCTACACACAGGGATGAAGCAAACGATGAGGTATGAGGTTTGGAGGCAGCCAAGGATTTTGTTCGACACAGCTGCCACCATGGTGAAAGACCTTAACAGTTCACCAGAGTGTTACCAGTAAATCATCATGGGGTTTAGGGAGTGTGTGAAAAAGAACTAGAGAAGCATCATGGGAACTTGGGTTCTGTTCTGAGTCCAAGGCTTGGATGATACTAACTCAAATCTGTTAAATAATTTAATGTCAACACACTTACAATAAATAAACAGCATATTTCGTGCTCCAAGAAGACACATTACAGGATGAGTATTGAGCTCGCTGCTTCCTGATAGCTTCCAGTCATAGAAAGTAAGGAGAAAAATTAAACGATGTTCATTATGCACTTGAGTCCCTGAACAAGAGTGAAAACAAATAAACCACTCATGTTTTGCATTGATGTTGTTGCAATGTTCTCCAGGCTTTTCTTATTCTTGAACAAAAAGAAAGACAAATATTAAGCTACTTCTTCCTCATTGATTTTCATTCCAAAGCCACATGTTGAGTTGAATACACAAGCTGTGTTTCCACAAAGACCTGCTTATACTAATGCCTTAATTTACTGCTCTGGAATTTCACCATGTCAAAACAACTGCTTTTGCTTTGAAGGTTAAGGTCAAGTCACGAGTAAGTCATGTCTGAGAGCAGACGGGACCAAGTCAAGTCTCAGGTACTCAGTTGTGCATCTGACTCGAGTCTCCAGTCTTCCATTTAAGCCTTTCCTGTCTAATGATTACAATTTGCCTACCATGAATGCTTGAGCTGGTTTTGGAACAAGTCAGTATCTCAATCATTAATCATGTGTTCAACAAACCAGCTTCACACACCTATAATCCCTGACCAAAGCCATGGTATGTATTTTCAGTGGTGCCAGCACATATACACACAGTGTCACATATACAGCACACTGCTTATGCTGTCTAGACCATATTAGATTATAGTGGTTTACAAAGTGTCATACATGTAGATGTATAACACATGGCTCTACAAAACACAGGCCTGCGTATATATAAGGGTAGTACGAGAGTTAAACTCCATCAAGTGAAAGTCAATATAAAAGCACCATGGTGAGCTGTGTCTAAAAGAGAGAGAGAGAGAGCACGAGAGAGAGAGAGAGAAAAAGAGGGCAGGGTGTCAACATTATGTATTGCACAGATAAAGTACACCAAAACCGCAGTTGAAGTAGCTGAAAGGCTTGACATCTTTGCTTTGAGTTAGCTGAACACGCACACCGTGAAGAAGCGGCACTAGCACACACCCACCCAATTTCGATTCACAGTTCGGCCTTTTCCCCTTTGCTGAGTCTGCCATCTACATTACACATCAGCGATTGTTCTACAGATAAAACATGATGGGACTCCAACCTGAGGCAGCATACAACATTTAGGAAACTGGGCAACAGAGTCTTAAACGCATGAGCTGGCTTTAAACACACACACAGTCAAACGGTTACAGGAAAACAAAGTGATCCTGTTACACAACGAGGGTAAATCAATTGTGATTCAAATATGGACAGAGTTTAGCTGTGGCGTATTCCATTGAAAAGGAAAAAATCAGGAAAAAGTGGGCTAAGAATGGGTTTGAGTGAATGCCATTGTTTACCTTCACATCAAAAATTGAGTCTTGCAGGTCTGTTTGAATGCGGTTGTTTTCAGATGCCTGGTATAAACTTGTATGACATTGGGGTTACATGTACGTGAGCAACATATCCCCATATATTCTATCACTTATGTCCACAAGTGGGGAATCACCGGTCTGAGAACTATGAAGGTGGAAGGAAAAGAGTCAGCCTGCCAGCGAAAGATGGAAAAACACTCGACCCAGTGTGTGCTACAGCAGTGCATTTTTCATACCAGACCAGTGAAGGCACGTTCCGCCGAAGGAGTGACTTTTCTCACATGCACGAATGAACTTTAGCATGAACAGGCACCGAGCAGGCGATAGAACCATAACCTGGAACACGACCTGATGATAACTACAGCCTTTATGTTCAGCCAAGCCTTGTGGGTGGCACAAGATACTAACATAAAACAAAGCAGTCACACATTGCCCCAAAGGAGGAGAAGGTGTGCATGACCATGTGTTTCTCTGGCCCTGTGTGACGTTGCAGGAGTTTTGGCCTACAGGGTGAGAATATGATCACAGTTTTACTATCTCTGTTATAAATAAAAGGTCAGGTGAGATTGATGGTGTATCAGACTCCTTGAGTGAGAACGACTAGACCATCCATTTGAGATCCTTGTACCTGATATATTATTTACAGAAACTCTACAAAACAGAGACAACACCTTTGAAATTGTACAGCCGCAGAGACTCTAAAAAACACTTCCCAAACGAAATAGAGGAACCACTGGGTTAGTGTAGATTATTTGACTGTTATGGCAACCACATCGACAGATGACAAACTGGAACCCCCACATTCTCATACGTGATTGCAAGCGTGCAGCTGCCGTTATGACTCCACTGTACAGAGGCTATAAGATGTTGAGTCATGCTCAGCAAACAGCTGCACTATAGCTTTCACACTTTACACAGATAACGGTACTTTCCAAATGAGGACACTGTGTGGGAATCCATGGTAACAACGGCAACCGCTTGCTTTTTCCATCTTGCCGTTCACTGAAAGTAACACTACAAACACTGGAAGAGAAGTCAACAACCAATTAGAACTTTAGAAACACTTGTAGGTCATAGGTCATTTGTGGGTAATAATTTGATATTATGATAATGTTTTAAGTTAATAGTGAGTCAAATTCAAACACTCAATAGAAATATGCATGTGAAAAAAATCTGGCTCCATCAACGTGTTAGTCAATTGACGGGAAAGCCAAAATAATAAGGATGAAGTCACAATTTGACTTTTGTAACACATACAGTGTTGTGAGAATTGGCTTACTATTTTTGTTTAGCAGAGAGGCCATCCTGTCCATGTCGTGTTCAATAAGGAGAACCCCATGTAACCCAGATCTAACACTCTCTTTTCATGTGCATGTCATTAGCACTACTGTGGCTGATGTGCTCAGCCTTTGCAAGTATGTGTGTGTATCATGGGGCCATGCATGTATATATATGCGGTATATGCATTGATGGACAGTATATGAGAGCTCTGTTAGTGCTCTATGAATGCTGTGTCACTTATCACTTGTAACGTCCAAATGCACATGTAAAATACAGACAGACACACACCATTGGGGGGAAACGGCTCCAGTTGGAACCAGGCAATGGCCCAAGTCCCCCCAGCCAAGCAGCCTGCCTATTGATAATTACAAGAGGGATTGGATCCCTATTGAATCACTAAGAGCTTGTGTTCATGTATTTAAGAGGCAGTGCTATGTTTCAGTCTGCCATCTGTGGGCTTTAGCTCTCCATTTCTCTCCCTCCACGGCTTGCTCTCATTTTCTTTCTTTCTCACGGGTGGAAAAGTACCGTCCAAGGGCTCAGTGGCCAAGGCCTGGCCTGCTGCTTTGTTTAGCCATGGGAGTCTGGTCTCACTATGAAAAAAAACCTCTGGTTAATTATTAATATCTCATTGACTTATAACACACGGCAGGCTTTAGAGGATCCTAAGGCAGGGGAAGCTGTCACCCTGGGGTGGTGAAGGATTGTAGGCCAGGTTCAGAAACCCACAGGAGCCTCATCAAGCACTTTAACCTCTTTGTACAATTAATGCCACATCTATCTTATTTAGCTCAGTCAGTGTCATGGTGCTATAGCCACAGTGATAAATAAGACAGACAAAAAAGATTCAATACGCTCCTGGCAAAGAGAGAAAGAAAGGCACTATACAGAGGAGGACCAGGCCTCCCTTATCTTTTGGAGTCTCATTTTCTCTAATTGCAAATTTAAATCTCAATCTCTCGCTCTCCCCCTCTCTCTCTCTCTCTCTCTCTCTCTCTCTCTAAGCCACTAGGGTCAGCCACAATAAGCTTTGCTTAAGCAGATTAGACATTAGCAGACATCAGGTTTCTATAAAAATGCTCATACTTGTTCCACAGTTCACCGTGTGCACTGATTAATATCATGTAAGTAAATGTAAATATAAGAAATAAAGACACAAGCTGACAACAGAGCGTTGGCTGGTGGAGAGAATCATTTCCTAGAACTGAACACTCAGTTAATTAGTAGTACAGCATGGAGTCATGGCCAATTTAATTCAGTCTATGTATTCACGATGAACCACAGAGTTTAGACAAAAGGGAATTGACATTTTCTTCATGCGTGAAGTACAAATCATTAGTTTGAAGCAAAAGAGATTAATTTATTAGATTTGAAACTAGGCATCAAATGGCACTGCATATTTAACACTTCAGTTACTAAATTACTCAACATTACATTATGTTACGTTACAAAGTATTTTGTATCTTTATACCACGAAGCTGAAATCCTTCACCTTGGTAATTCAAATAAACTGGGCACTGTCCTTTGTTAAAGCACTGATAGAACCCAACATGCCAACATGGTCATTCTGCTCTTATTCTAGGTTCCTCTGATGATCCAAGGGGAACTGAAAACAGAAGAGGGTGCCAGCAGTTTGCGTTTGACTTTAAATGCCACACTGAGAACACAGCACAGTTCCCTGAATTGGTTTAAAGGCCTCTCAGGGTGATGCAGAGTTACTTGGTATAATAAAAAACACCAAGACCAGCCTTGATATAATAAGTAAGTATCCCAAAATCAACAATATAAGCAATCCAATATAATTTATAGTGTGGCCAACCAATTGTGGTGGAATTCCTACTGGAGATCACAACCTGGGTGAATGGAACTTTAATGTGTAAAGTATCGAATAGTTTCAGACATCAGATATTGAGCTGCAGAACAGAATGAAATGACAGAACCTGACAGTGACAAAACCAAAGTTCACAAAAGTGAAGACATTGGAAGTTACAGGAAATTTCTCAGTCTACGACAACAACACAACACAACACAACCATGCAGAAAGTCAATCAAGTTCTACCGGCATCTCCAAAGAGAATTAAAATGCTTAGAATATATTTCATAACTATCTTGGTCACACAAAGATACAAAGAAGGCCTTGAGACACAAGGTGTCACCTATAATCTAGACAATCACTCCCTGTCTGACAGGCACACACCTGAAACCATGTACTTTATCATAGTCAGTGTGGCTATAGGACACCGGTGGAAGGCTGAAAGATAAGCTAGGCTGAAATACAGTATGTACCGAGAGCCATCCCAGGGGCAGCGCTCGTCTTGTAAGGGAGATTAGCTGCAACCACAGCCGTGCATAGAATACACTGCTGTCCTGTCAAGGTTCAGTGTCAGAAATCTGAAAAGGACAAAACCCATAAACCTAACACTGCTATGGTGTGTGTACTTCAGCGAGTGTCTGTCTCACTGAAAAAAATGAAGATATAACAACAGGATGTTTATCTTGGAAAGGGAGCATTGTCTTTTCTCATATAAAGCAGTGAAACACTGCTGTGTTTCTGTGTAACAGTAGTCCACAGCACTGCTGGAAGATAATGGGGCTCTATAGAAGAAGATCTCACAGAGAGAAAAAGAGCTCATGGAAGTTAGCGATAGGCCGAGCTCTGAAGGAGGAGTGTGACAACAGACTCCAGATGGACTATTTGTTGACGGAAGGAGCCAAGAAGAAGAACAACAAGGACAAGAACAAGAATAAGACATAGTGGTGGAAAAAGTCCCTCAGTTTATTGACCTTGACATGAAGCAGATGGATGAAGACCCAGAGGGGGGAAAAAAGAGCCAGAGGTGAAGGAGGTGGATGAGGAGGAAATGGATGAGCGGATTAAAGAGGAGATTAGAAAGGAGTCAGAGAAGGCAGCAGAGGGTGATGACTCACACACTCAGCCTCTCTTTGTGGGTGGGTGAGGTAAATGAGTGGGCATGTTGGTCCACAATGGTTAGCTGTAATGGTCCAGCTGTCCAACAGTTGTCATCCTTGCATTTCCCTCCTCCACTCAGTCACCTGACACACTCACCTGCTCCCAATTGCATAATCGGCTCCCCTCAGTTGCAGTTCCAGTGATAGTTATGGGTATTTGCATACTGAACATCTGCTGAGAACTGTACGTTCAACTGATGTTAGTAAGAGTGCGGCGTGTGCGCGCGCATGCATGTTTGGGCATATATGGACCATTCACACCCTGATAAGAAGTTGTATTGTACTTGAATATTTCCATTGCGTCGTACTCTCTATTTCTAGTCCAGCACATTTATTTGTTGACTGTAGTTACTAATTTCTACAATTGGGAATTAAAAATCCGCATAATATTAGAAGACAATCAAGAAACTTATCACCAATCACTGAAATATCCATGCAGACTTATTACGCAGAAGTAACCCAGAAAATGTGTATTCATCTCAAACTGTGCAAACATGCAGAGTCACAGGAGAAACATGCTGAGCAAAGGTACGGTCATCACATTACATACCCATAATCCACCGCAATTCTTACTTTTAACAACTATCCCAGAGTTTTCTATCACAAGGGACCAGTTTGCCTCTCTGGAGGTTTAATCCAGCTTGGACTGCTTGGAAATAATGTTCTCTTCGCACATCAGCAGTGGAGCGTTGGCCAAAGACAGAGGTTTACAGTGTAAACCATTTAGAAGATGGTTGCCACTGTGAGATAATGTTTGCTGTGTGCTCCCTGCCAGATTCTAACAGGAATTCTGCAAGTGCTTCCTCTAAGTATTTGGCCCTCAGTCAAAAAAAATCTATCAATACTGTGTCGGTATCTATGAAATCACTGGCCTGCATTCTTCAAGACAAAATTTTATGAATTGCTTGAACTATTTTGACAATAACATTTTCATAGGATGTACAACCAAAAAGTTTTCACACTAGTGCCTATTAGCAGAAGTGTGCAGAGGAGCAGTGTTCGTTGAGGATAAGCGACAAAAACAAAAAATCCAAGATCCTTGTCATAGCAGTATCACACACTGAGGACAATATTCTCATCATGGAAGAAGGAAGAAAGAAAAAAGTAAGACACAGAAGAAGACAGAACCCCAGATATTACACAACCAGTGCAAAGCGGTGCACAGATTCAGCACAAGCGTCATTACTAGTGCACTTTCACTCCCAGCATAAACTTTGTGTACCGTGAGCGGGTTGGTCTTTAAATGAGGGGCGGTCAGGCAAATTATTAAAGCTGCCCCACGATAGCATATTGCTATCGTGGGGCAGCTTTAAACCTACTCAAAGCACGTCTAAGCGCAGGTCTATTATTGCTATGTGTTTTTCTGCTATTCAATGAACGCGGTATTCAGATGTGCCAACATACGCAGTTTCACAACGTACACGGACTCTGCAGGGAGGTTCTGTTTACTCCTGATGTGGGCTGACATCGTACCGCTTATGGCACTGTGCGGGTGTTCTGATAATACCATAAGATGAGGAAACGCAGCTTTTTCAGCTATTAAAGTGCCACTTTAAGTAAACAAGACATGTTTATGAATTCTGTACTTTATTAGTAAATGTTTATTTATCCTTTGCTGTGTTTATCCTTTACTTTAATTCTGTACTTTTCTGTACAGATTTTAATACTTGGCACAAAAAGTAGCGCCTGATGCTGTGATGACCAATCAACATGGAGAGCAGTTTGCAGATTGATGCCATACAGCAGTTAGATCTCAATAATGCCCATCTAAATTTCAGCCTTTACTTGATGTGAGCCCACTCTTGGAAAACCTGGTCTACATTAGAAACAATTCTGCAGCTCCCCTGGGGGTACTGTGCAAACTTTGACTCATTATTCAAGAAAGAGAAAGTTGACCGTAGGTAAAACATTTCCATCAGTGCCACTCGCCTGTTACAAGTTCCTCAAGAGCCTGTATCGTCTGGCGGCCATTATGTGTAGGCATTGTGCTAACACTTTTCATGGCCTCTGCTGATTTGACTCTAATCTGCTAGATCCATCACGATAACATTACATGTACACACTGCACATACACTGTACATCAGATGGGAAAGTGCAGAGGACGTTAATATGAGTAATCCTCTGAGAATTCTTACATGATTATGTCAGCACTCATCCATTTAGCTGAGCACATCATGTTCACATACCGTACATTTCCAGCTGACCCTAATAGTATACATTAAAAACAAACACATGATATCACGTTATGTGAACGTGAACACTACAGCATGTCATTCGACAAGGCACATGTGCACAGGGTGTGAGTAACAGGCTATCAAAGTAGAGATTTTTAGAACGTCTCTGCTAGGGTAAACACATTGTGTGTGTGAAATATGTATCTGAAATATGAACTAATGAATGGAAAAATATTGAAAGTTTGTGGCTATTTATACAGACCTGTCTGCTTCAGTACTACGTGTATCAGTACCTCAGTCAGTTCCACATACACAATATGGAAAATCCCCATCAGGCAGATCTAAATGAGTCTTAAAGAATTTCACAACTCCTGTGGTACTGTGACAAGTCAACAGGATTTTAATATAAGCTGATTTGTCTGTGGCTTGTCCCTTCCTCTATTGTCACTCTCCCTTAGGTATTTGAAGCTGAGGCCTTTCCTCCAAGACTAATGGGAAGTGGAGGCCTGTGCAGCATCTGGTTGACTTGGAAACAGCTGTGTTTTCACAGATCTGACTGAGGTTTATAGCTGCTCCTAGCAAGCCTGGGTTCACTGGGCCTGTTTGACTAAACAATGTTAAATCTCATGTCTCCCACTCAGTTACAGTCTCATAGAAACGCTTTTACTGTCACTGTTTCTTTTCATGTGCACAGGGAAAGTATGTAACCTATTAGGTCTGGACTTCGATGAGGAGTCTTAGTTTAATAAGTAAATGACATATTATTTTTCATGTCATAAATACTAATTTCATGCGCTGCATTTATTTCCCCTTTTCCCTGCACTTAAGCAGTTAATGCAAAACACATCCAATCTGGGTTACGTCTTTTAATACTGATACACAAACGTCCATATATTGGTTAATGATAGGATGTAAGGCAGTAATAAATTCCAAGCACCCAATACGAAAGCTTTTGGGGTAAATTGAAACCGCTGTGCTGCCATAAAAACGTTCATAAAACGTGAAAGTCAAGAGAGTCATTTTATAATTTATGCTCAACACCCTGAACGCAGTCCTGGGAAAGTAAAACAAAGGCATTATTTTATATTAAAAAAGGAAGTAATGTTAAACACACATGGTTATACTGTAAACAAGACTCTGCCACTATCTCCACGTGCTCTATTCTCCTTGAAGACCATGGGGGAGCAGTTGTATCATTAAATCTTGACTATGCTGTGTGTTACGCTGAGTACACTAGTCAAGGTGGCTGCACCCTGACAGGCCACAAGTGTGAGGTGAGAAGTCGGATAGAGAAGTCTGATGAGATTTCTGAGTTTAATCACATTTACTTCCAATACTTTTATATCATGATTTTACCATTATTACCAGATAGCTGCCACGTATTATTGTGTGTAATGGTTTAAACGAAAAAATACATAAAAGAGCCAGTAATTAAATCTCTGACAGTTTTGAGAATTATATAAGCTCTTATTAAGTTGTTGACTTTTGATGTTAATATTAACTCCAATTTCAACAAATCTGAGAAAGGTATTTCTTTAAACGTTTGTTTTATGTAGAACAGACAGATAAAATACATTTGCAACCCTCTTACATTCCAGCACAGGTCAACTCTTCATCAAGTGTTGTGCATTTTTGGATCACAATGTATATCAAATATCATTGATTAATGTTTAATCTAAGCATACACACACACACACACACACACACACACACAGACAGACAGACACACACTCTTACTCGCATGTACCAACAATATACAAAAAAGCATCTGCACATACACACACCCCTTTTATATGTGTGAACTGTGCACAGAGGACAGGTTTCAGAGTTGCACAGTAGGGTTGACTGACAGGATTAGGGCTGAGTGATGCTCAAGCAGATTACTCAGCATTTTCTGGTCACATGACTCAAACCTGCATGCCATTCCACCGTAACACAACAGATCATCTAATATGGAACATTATGTACAGTAGGCTGCTGGATCTCAGCGACAATAAATGAAAGCTTTGGGGAAGGAAATGTTCCGGTTATCGCAGGATAAGTATGAAGTAATAGTCACACATTATCAAAGGCCAAGATCATTTACTGTATAATGTTGTAAAAGGAAGAGCAATTTTCACACGGCAGAAGCAGGAGGGACTAAAGGTTTACTGAATGAATAACTGAAATGATTAAGCAGTTACTAAACCTGTAAATTCTTTTTCATCTATCCACTAATTAACTGACTGAAAATGCTACCATATGTTTGAGACTAAAGATAGTCTGGGCCGTCGCCAAATATCATAAGTATTCATAAAACATATTAATGGAGCATATTCCTCGGCTACAGTTACTCAAACCATTAAAACCCATATGTATGACTGTCAAGACAGATTGTGGGGCAGGAGGTGCCAGCGCAATGTACACATAAAACAGAAAAGAATCATTAAATAAAAATACTTGTGTCTATAAACACACATCATACTACAATAAAAAAAACATGCAGATCCCTTAACAACATCCCCTCCCACTGCCAGATCCTTTTCCCATTTCTTCTACCCATAAGCACCACATATTTCACCTAAAATAATCAACCATGTTTCTATAATTACACTGTAAGAAGGGCGCCCCAGTAATCTCCAGATCCTGGGTCATAAATCCTTCTATTACAGCAACCTTGTGGGTGACTCCCATTCAACATGTGGATAAAATAAAGCTATTTTCAGAGCATTCTTGATCACATAAACAAATCTGGTGGGCTGAAGAATGAGGTATTTAGATCACAGAAAGCCTGTGGAAGAACTCTTGATTGGGAATCCTGGTGAAAGGACGCCCTCTTCTGGCAAGTAATGCATTTTTTCTGGTACTAAATAGTAAAGAGACACTGTCTGTTTCACAGTATTGACTATACATAATTTAGGATTTAACAATTTTCTTAATTAATGCAATTGATATCAAATTGCATCATTAAGTGGAGCCAAATGTATTTGGGTCACCCAATGGTAATAATATCAATAATATCGCGTAGCTGCATTTTCTTGACAACAATTTGGGTTTAGAATAGTTTAGACGAATACACATTTGAATTAAATGATTTAAATGTACCAAATGTTAGTTTGCTGAACTTTGATTTCTGTTTCAACCGAAAATTTCCTTGGTTTTATTTATTAATATTTTTATTGAAAAACTTAAAGCCCAACTGCGGGATCAAATTCAGAGGTAGCCATCATTTCATGTTCACTTCCAGGGCTGCTTTCAGCTTGTAGGGAATCTGTATTTGACTCAAAAAACTGTTTATTTGTGGAAAGTCTTACTAGACAAAAGGATAATCTCTTTCCAGAGAACCAAGAAGGAATCAGTTTTAGTTGTATCTCTTAAATTACCACTGACCTGTATTTGCCAGTTCTGACTTGTACACCTTTCATTCCACAGTGTTGGGCCCCACCAACATCATTCACCAGATCATCCCCGATCATCAGTGCCTGCAAGTGAGGACAGAGAAGAGGAGGAGAGCAAGAACATTAGCATTTACAGTTGAAGCATTTTACTAAGGGCAAATAAACATCGTACTAGTTTTGTTTGTCTTAGTGCTCTTTCGTACTTCTGTTTTTACTATTTGTTTTGTGCCCTGTAGCGCCAACATCGTCATTTACTCTAAACAGGAGCTACATGACATCCAGCAAATTACTCCAACATAATACTCTGGTGTTCCTAAACACGGCCAGTTTTCTGGACATTTTTTGGCATTTCTGCTATATTATGATAGGTGCAGTAGAGAGACAAACAGGAAGGACAGGGCAGAGAGCGCAGATGACATGCAGCAAAGGGCACAAGTTGGGATTAAACCTGCTCAAATGCAGTATGTGGCATGCGCTCTACTGCACATGCGTGCCACTGAGATTTTCTGGACATTATACTTGGCAGGGCTGCGGTGGTCTATAGAACCATACGGAGACGCAGACGGGCGAAGCACGCTGGTGCTCTGGTCAAGCTGTGTCAATGGAGCCACTGCCAAAAAACATACACCTGGCAAATGTTCACTCTCTGAACAATAACATGGACAAGCTGCTTTAAATCAACAAGGTAAACACTGGACACATTGGACCACCGTTAAACCAACTTCTCAATCGCATCAATTGGAGTGTTTTTAAGGCTGCAGTCACAGACTTTTATGGACTTCAGCTCAGCGTTCAACCACCCTGACATCCACCACACCAAACTTGCTGGACTCAACGTCCCCTCCTCCACCTGGCTGGTGCTTCCTGAAGGACAGGAAGAACCAGGTGAGGCGTGGGTAACTTAGATCCAACACACTGTACATCAACACCGATTCCCCCAAGGTATATGTGCTCCCCCAACTGCTCTTCTCCCAGTGTACAAACAACTGCACCGCAGGGAATCTGTGAAACGGCAAAAGTTTGCAAATGACACAGCCGTCATTGTTCTTGTCAGTGACAGCGATGAGTGCATCCAGAGTTGCAGGCTGAATTTTACACAGCAGAAATTCAGTCTGTCCTGTCCCCGTGGGAGTCAAATTCCTTGTATGTATGAGCATACTTGGCCAATATACCTGTTTCTGAGAACTGCCTGCTCTTGATACATACAGTGTAATGTCATGTAAATTACCTCCTGAGGCTGAATCCCCATGTCATCGAGAACGGTCTGGAAGAATGCTTGAGATGGCTTTCCAATGACTTCAGCCTCTAAATCACAGGCATACTGAAGAGAAAACAAAACAATGTGAACAAAAATGAGTGAGCGTTAGCTCTCACTGAATTAATGGTCATTTCTTTACCAACAAATCAATGCAAATTCCAGTGTACACCTACTGTACCTCCAAAGCCTTCATGTAAACTCCTACATCTAGCTTCAATCCGTCCGTCTCCTTGTAGTATCTCCTACAAAAAGAGCCGCCTGTTGCAAATATGTTATGCATATAACTTCGAAACGTATTGTAATTAGGGAGCCAAGCACTGAAGGTGCACTGTATTGTTTTTGTTCAGATTATTTTTCTTTCTTTCTCTCTTTATTATTTCTTCACTAAAAGTTCTTGATTTCCAAAACAGCTACAGCCACCTGACTCGGCAGGTTGGTTCCAAATCTAACAAACAATAAACTTTGTCCAATCATAACCAATTTTGCACACAGTATATTGTGCCAAGCAGGGAAAAGGTGACTACTTTGTATTTTGATATTTGTTATGGTTTTGCCATGCCAGCTTTCAGTAAAACATATGCAACTCATCAGCGGTTTGTCAGATCAATTTGAACCTTTAACCATGTATTGTCTGAGCATATGTGTAAAAAATCCTTTGACTGCTTTAGTGGTACAAACTTCATATCTGAGAATCAGATGTGTGGGGAAGACACAGTAATACTCCCATTGCGCCATATAATACCAGTGGGCAATTGCCACAGGGCAATCCTTTGTCCTGTATGGCTCAGTTATTACGTCACTTTCTTAAGGACACAATGATCCTGAATTTCAATCCCAGAATTTTTAACTCATGCTCATAAAGTTTTTGGCCCCCAGAAATAAGTGCTTGTGGTTAGATTGTATAATTATGAACTACTGTAAGGTTTGGAGGACTCTCTTACCCTTGACCCAGAGAGAATAGCACCGGCGCCTCCAATCCTATAAGAACCTTGAAGGCCTCGTTCAAGTTATGGTAAGAAAATTTTTCAGCTGCGTCTCCTATGATGACACAATTTGGGTTGGTCTTGTCCACACTGTCGAACTCGGGAAGAAGATCTACAGATACGATAAGCATATTGTTACAATACCACACGGAAAAGTAGCACAGCAATTAGATATAATTAGAATTAATCTAAATACTGAAATCTAACTAATCTGCAGACATTTAACACAATACGTTTGCAGTATTTATCAACAGAATCTATATCACATTACATTTAGGTCCATTCCTGGGCAAACCAGCAGCACATGACCTTGACACCTGAATCAACAAGTACCATGCAAACTTTGAAAACAGCTGCTTCAAATAATCTTCAGGGATCCTGATCATTCTCAAGATAATTTGCAATATCTGTTGGTTTTTGGTTATCAAATGAAATGCATTACCATCATACACCAGCAGGTGAGGCCGCAAACCTCTTTTCTTCAGGATGGCTACAGCGGCAGGTGCTGGAGAGAAAACCTCAGACACAGAGATGTCAAAGCCCATTCTCTGGAGCTTGGCAACAAACTTCTCTCTGCTGGCCTGGGTCTCATTGGTACAGAAGCGAAGCTGGAGATCAGATGCTCTGAGCCTTCAAAAGGTCATACATGGATGTCAGATTGAATTAATGTCAACAACCCATAAGTCTTAAAAATAAAGACATGCAAGTACACAAGGCTTAAATGCTGCAGTAACTACCAATGGGCCCAACTTTATAAAGGTTCAGTTGAAAAACCCACAACTTTCAAAGACACCCACCATCTGTGGATGGGTTACAGAGAAATCTGTGAATGAATCCCAAATCATGTTGAATGATTGCTATTGCTATTGTTTAAAACAATAAGGGTTTCTGTAATGGATTTTTAGATATTTCTAAAATCTTAATTTCTCTTTAAATTATGTTTAATACCTTTTCTATGTGTATCTACAGGTTCATAATGTAAAAATGTAGTCTAAATACTTCACATAACCCTGAGTTGTGCCATTATTTGCCAGTATTTCAGGGGTTGAATGGGATTGTGAAGGAGTTAATGGGAAATTTCTTTTTAAATACTGCATTACTGATTTGTCATTGTTTCACCATGACACACTGCACCACTCCAACTAAATACAATAAGAGTAATGTAATAAGAATGAAACCTTTATCTATTTGTAAAAATAACAAAAAATGGTGATTCCAGTGTTTTGTTGTCTAAAACACACAACCTAATACCTAATCTACGGAAATTTATCTATACCTGCACTAGCTAAATGTCCTGACCTCAAAGAAAAATCAAACCTTATTCCAGATTATTCTACTGGTGAAAGTAAGTAAAGGGTCGTAAAAAAAAAAGAGAAAAAAAGCAAAGTCACAATCTTTTCCGTTTTCCTTGCCAAACAAGACCGTACGGGGAATTCTGTGGCAAGACTTATGAATGAATAAAAGAGTGAAATCATTTGTTTGTGAAAACAGACCTTCAGCCTCTCAAAGTTTTATCAAAATAAAGACTACTGGCGGCCCTTTACGCAAAAAACCCCCAAACAAATAATTGCGAAACTACTATGTTTACTTGACTGTCTTCATGAATGCCAAACTATCTAATTATGGACTGGACTTTATACACATACTGGGGATATTAATGTCTTAATCGACTCACTAGTGACTCACTTTTTCACAGCTTCAACAGAGCCAGGTATGGCAACTCCACCGCCCTCTCCACTGTCATACAAAACACCACACATATCCAGAATAACTCCATTTAAACTAGAGCAACATACCGACAAAGCCG
>OMNV01009462.1:23118-33802 GCA_900303265.1 Brotula barbata
CCGTATCCGCCATGACAGTATGTGTTCAAATGCGCATGCGTCAGAGTATGAGCGCGCGTGCGTCAGTAGCTTTGTGGGCGGTATTTTGAGAAATAAAATAAAATAAAATAAAATAAAATAAAGTAAAATAAGATAAAATGAAATAAAAAAAAAAAAGAAAAAAAGAAAAAATTGGGGTCTATCATTAAAAATCTATCTATCTATCTATCTATCTATCTATCTATCTATCTATCTAATTTGTTAGATATTTGTTCATTTTCTCAAGGACGGTAAAAAATAAATAAATCGAATCAACGTGATTGAAGGCCGTTTTGGCGTCCAAAGAGATTGCTAGACCAGGCTCTGCAGTTTGGGTTTATAACAGCCAAAGATATTTGGGTAAATGAGATCTGCGTGAAGAAACAGGAAACAATCATTTCTAGACAGAGGTTTGGACATAGAGGACTTTGTTTAGAATGGGGAAACATAAAGAAGCACTGATAATCCATGATTTTCATTTCTATCTCAATATTTGAGAAGTTCTGTGAAAGAATATAATACTTTTACTATTATTACTATAAATATTAATATTTTCAAGATTATTATAGCACGCTACAGTCATAACAGATGTATTTTGAAACATGAAGCACAATTATATTAGATACTGAGGCTTATTCCTGTAACAACAGTAGTTACGGTGAACGCTGCATAGGCGTAGGGTCATTGTTGGTGACAATAATGTCACTCGTGGTATAGAGGCACAATGCCCAAAGGCATGATGGGGAAACCCCGCCCACATAACCCCAAACACGTTACAATATGTTTGTAGGATCTTGAGCCACACTTCTGACTAGTTGGTGGCGGTAATTCACGGTTTATTGTCCAAGTCTGCTCCCACATACATCGACTTCGGCTACCTGTGCCTCTTTTATGTGCGTTTCTTACGTCTATCCACACCATACAAATACAAGGACGAGACAAACATATTAAAATTCAAACATATTCAAATAGATACATTATTTCCCGCGGTACGAAGTAGCTAACGCTGGTATACGGTAATTACTGAGGTAACTACGCATATTGACATAAGGAGGATGAAAAAATGTATTTGCATATATACACACACGTAAGATTGTATTCATGTAAATAATTCTCTGAAGAAGAAACAAAAATTCAAAGTGCGTCTCGTTTCTCAAAAACCAAAAAAAAAACCTGTCCAGCGTGGCTTTGAACACACGTGTCATGTGACGCCCCACAGCGTCACGTATACACCCACCGGATTGCGTTTGTGATCGGCCAGGAGGCAAGCATAATTCTCGCTTGGACACAGCTCGACGTATCTTCAACTACACATATCGTCTTTGTGGTATTGTTTCCACTTTCCTACGCGTCTCTTCTGTTTTTGACCGTTGATCGATCGCTAATGTCATCTTTGAAAGCAGAGCTCTGTTAACGGAAATAGTTGCTATCTCTTAGCATTGATGTCAGCTGAGTTAGACTTATGGATAGGACCCGATTGTTATGGCAACGTTCGCCACCGGTGCTGTTTTATTTATTATGGCTAAAGCTGCAGCCTAACAGGAGCTCCGGAGGAATATAAATGTACCGTAGGTCTGTTAGATAACTCTGGGGAACTGCCATTGATGGTAAGCCTGATGGTGAGTCTGAGCTCTTGGCTGAGTTACAGAAGGGTGTGGGGGGCGGCAGCACCTCCGCAGCCTATCGCCTTTCACTAACGTGTTTAATGGCGACTGACTGAATATTTCATCATATAGGTCGTCTGTCGTTGAAATCCAGCCCAGACTGGGTCTGTTTGCTGTGTGTGTTTATCCTTCGTGTCGGATTATCGATCACACTGATTCCGCCGTGATGAATATGTGGCCTTTACGCTGTCTCTCCATTTCTGCTTTGAAAATAAAATATAAAACATCACTGTTATTTATTAACTTTTTGTAGTTGTTTTTAGCAGTATTGTTTTTTTTTTTCAAGAACACAGCAATCGGTGGTCTTAAGTAATTATTAACTTTTGCGTCGTCAATTCAGTCAAGTGAAAGTATGAAAATAATTATCAGAATTTTTTTCCATCTCTGTCATTTGGTGGAATTATCAATATATCAATGTATTTTTTTAGATTTCTGAATTATGAGTTTTCTTGGCAGACTGTTGATGTGAAGTTTCATGTGGAGAAAGTTGTCTTGCGGTGAAAGTGCATCCTCTTAAATGGCAAACAAACTTGCATTAGTTAGCAAAATTTGCTTTGGCTGTTAAAAACTAGCAGATCAACATTTTTAGTATTATTTAACTTAAGTATGTAATGCGTGGCAGTAAAAGGGTAATGAATATGTACTTCTCACACTAGCTTACAATATTTAAAATCAGAATAAAGTCAATGTTTACATGGCAATTCTCTGGTTAAAAAAATGGATGGGCAGGTTTGCCAACTGGTCGGCATGCCTTACGTAACTCTGAACTGCTCCCGACTAGCAAGTGGGCCTTGTGTGGCTACCTTGGCAGTCGGTGTGTGAATGAGTGTATGAATGGATGAATGAGAGGCAAACATTGTATAGTGCTTTGGATAACAGCGCTATATAAATGCTGTGCATGCTGCATTATATGAAAGATATAGCAGTACAGTAGTGTATTGAAAATTAAAAGGGGAGATTCAGTCACATTTTGTTTGGTTGGTTAAATATAGATAGAAGATCTGAGTCACAGTTTTTTTTGTCATGATTCACAGGGATTAGTGTATATACAAACCCAGCCCCAGCCACTGACATTCCTTTCATTGTTCAGAATTGTTGTTGCTCAGCAACTCCACAGTGACCAAACTGTTTGTTTGCAACCAGTGCAACACCTGGCTTAAATTTTCAGGTTGCAGAACTATTAACAAATGAATGAATCATTGTTTTGCAATTAATCAAATAATATATGACAATTGATAATATATTATCCTTAATCATCCATACTCTACAAATTCATCAAAATATTTAGCTTGTGAAAGTTTTTAATTTGCAGTATGAATTTTGACAGTTGTGCTCAGAAAGAGGTCGTGCCAAGTAGTTAGACCGTGTTTATAACAGAGTCTGTATATTGGACAGCAAATGTTATTTTCTTGTTACATTTGCTATATTTATGATTGTATGTAGATAGAATTCAATTATAGTGTAATAACAGTTTGGCTATATTCTTCAATGGTAGTATTGTCTAACTTAAGTCTTAATTGTATTGGGTTTCCCGTCCAACACAGGTTATGTTATATTTGTCAATATACAAAACAAATAAGAAAAATATTGATCATGATTTGATTTATTTTCTTAACATCAGTCTCTAAAATCCTGGTCAGCAGTTAAATCTCTGTATCCTCTTTAAAACGTTTGCTTCATATTGCCATTGACATTATTAGAATGAATCCTGCTGAATACAGTGTGTTTCCATGAAAGTGGCACGTACACCAACTGAATGAGAATCTGTATTTATTGACATTGCAGACGTTGCACATATCACCATGAAAGGGATGATCTCCAAGCTTAGCCGCACCCTCGGCAGGACTGCTCCTGTACTTCGCCGCAGTGTTCACTCTGGAACTTGTCCTGCTTCCACGGCTGCCACTAGACAAAAGACGGAAAGTCCCCTTTCCCCAGAAGAAATCTACGCCCGTGAGGAGAAGTATGGCGCACACAACTACCATCCCCTCCCTGTGGCCTTAGAGAGAGGAAAGGGTAAGAACAGGCAGTAGTCAAAGTAGGAGATGCATAACACGTAGCGATTACACAACATTATTTTGCATTTGGACGATTAGGTTATTACCTGACTTGTTTACTCGTTTATTCCAGGCATCCATGTGTGGGACGTGGGGGGAAACAGATATTATGATTTCCTGAGTGCCTACAGTGCCGTAAACCAGGGCCATTGTCACCCCAAGATCTTAGCAGCGCTCAACGCCCAGGCCTCCAGACTCACCCTGACCTCCAGAGCGTTCTACAACGATGTGTTGGGAGCCTACGAGGAGTACATCACCAGCATGTTTGGCTACGACAAAGTGTTACCCATGAATACAGGTAAAGAAACCCACAGAGATGATGTATGGTCACTGTGTTTTTAGAGTTCATCCTCAATGTACTTGTTGACATGTTTAAAGGTGTGGAAGCTGGCGAGACCGCCTGCAAGCTAGCCCGAAAGTGGGCTTACAATGTAAAGGGAGTCCCCAAAAACCAGGCCAAGATCATTTTTGCAGGTAAGTAATCATCTAACCCACGTCAGGAGCAAAAATTTTCAGTCAAATTCATTTTGGTAGTCTCCAATATTATGTAGTGATGCAAGAGTAAAGTCTCACAAACATAATGATTTGTCTTTTTTTAATAGATGGTAACTTCTGGGGCCGCACCATTGCAGCTATCTCCAGCTCCACAGACCCCAGCAGTTATGAAGGGTTTGGTCCATATTTGCCGGGCCTTGAGCTCGTCCCATACAACGACACAACAGCATTAGAGGTACAGGTTTGATTGAATTGTTAAGACTTCTCTGGTACCTCTCTGACTTGATTTGACAGTGCAAGACTGTCACAAACATTTTATCAGCCTGTTGGATAGTGTGATGGTAGGAGGAGCCAAACCCTTGGCCTTTAAAGCTGCACACACTCGCACAATGATTAGCAGAAAGATGGGTGGAAGATGCAGCTTTACGTGATGAATTCTTCAATGTTGGAACAGTTGTTCTCTTGTAAGCCTTGAAGCAGAACGAAGTCCTTCATATTACCTTAAAATGTTTATTTGCCAAGGTCCATCAAAAATATACTTGTGGGTGTGTTTATGCACTTTTAAGGAGATAATGATTGCTTAAAATTTCATGGATCTATTGATAGAGTTACCCTTGTGAATGATCTATTTTATGTAAACAAAGACTCATGATGTAGCATGTATGTGGCGTTATCTTTGACATAGATAACAATGTCTGCCCTCCTTGACTTTGTTTGTTCGATTTGTTTTTGTTTTGTTTTTCCAGAAAGCCCTTCAAGACCCAAATGTTGCAGCTTTCATGGTGGAGCCCATCCAGGGCGAGGCCGGAGTGGTGGTGCCTGATCAGGGCTACCTGACCAAAGTCAGAGAACTCTGCAGCAAATACAATGTGAGTCTTACGTAAGACACAAATACAATAAAAGTGGTTCTGTATCATCCTGAAAACATGCCTCAACCAAATCACAGACCTGCGTTGTTAAAGTGAAGTAGAGTAAATCTTTATTGTCCCGGAGGGCCAAAAGGCTTCAGAGCAAGCACTCAAAGAAAAAGGTAAAACATTGATAACATATCCATTTAAAATGAAAACAGTCATATTACACATCACACAAACACTGTTCACTGATCACTGTTCCTCACATCACGGTTCCCCAATGAGATACTTGTATTGTTGGACAACTTCTCCTGCTTGATCCTTTTTAGTATGAGGAAAAATTGAGGGGTGGGGGTTGTCTTGATTGTTTTGGTCAAGTTTTAAAAACGAAAGTTGGAGTTGGAGGACTCGTCTCTGTTGAATATGGAGGATATTGACAGGGCGCTGCTCACTCGCACCCTGAGATCTGTCTGTTCTGATCTAATGTAGTAACCAGCAGACTATATTAAAAACCATGTTAAAATTTGAAACAAGTCTAAGAGTAAGGAGAGTAAGGAGATAATGTAGAATGCACATGAGAAATCAATCCAAAAGCATTTTCTGGTTTTTCTGGTCCCCTCTGAGTGCTTTAAGACCAAACATAATTGTATGTCTGCATGTGTTAACCATGTCAGCAATTTTAAGTATCCTGCCTTGTGTATTTGGCCAGAGGCAAATGAGTTTAAAACAATCCATCTGTGACAGCATGGTGAAAATTTGAATTTCCTTTAGCAGTGAGTGTATACAGTATTTGAACTATTCAGGTTCAGCTGGTATGAAAAGATAAAATGAGCCAAGAAGAGCAAGCTGTTCATGTTACCACCCGACTGAGTGTCTGTGATGTTTATGACCTCGATCAAGGCTCCAAATCAAAGCACTGAACAAGAATGGATCTCAAGTACAGCACAACACAGTGCCTCAATGTGTGGCAGCTCATGTAGCTCAATAAAAACGACTAACTATGTAATATGAAATGACATCAGTACTGAAATACATTCTGTCTTTTGTCCAGGTGTTGTGGATTGCTGATGAGGTGCAAACAGGCCTGGCACGTACCGGCCGGCGGCTGGCTGTGGATCACGAGGAAGTGCGTCCAGATGTGGTGCTGCTGGGGAAGGCGCTTTCTGGAGGATTCTACCCAGTAAGCAACTTTATGACGCCCTTTGAAATGTAGTCACACATAGATTTGTTTTGTGGAAGAGTCCAAATACTGCTGACTTCATTGATCCCTGCAGCAAATTGAGGTGTTACAGGGTGACAGAGTATATACTGTGACTGGTCATAGATGGCGTGTAGCTTTGACCTTTGCTTTAGCTGTTTTGTTGAGTTGTGCTTGCGTGTCTCAGGTATCAGCTGTGCTATGTGACGATGAGGTCATGTTGACCATCAAGCCAGGGGAACACGGGTCCACGTACGGAGGCAACCCTGTGGCTTGTCGGATTGCTATTGCTGCACTTCAGGTCAGTCACGTCTAACTGTCGTTTGCTCATCTTTGACTCGTCTGTATTAGCTTGAAATGATAACAAAAAGTGAATGCGAAGTGATCAGTGTCTCCTAAAGTAGAACAGATGTAAAAAGTAACCTACACACTCCATGCTATCAGGAGTGTTACTGGTGCTTTGTCAATATGCAAACTATTGCTCTCCTAATTTGCAGGTCATGGAGGAGGAGAAGCTGGCAGAGAACGCTCAAAGGATGGGGGAGCTGCTGCGTAAGGAGCTGAGTAAGCTGCCTGCAGACATTGTCACCACAGTCAGAGGGAAAGGCCTGCTCAACGCAGTCGTCATCAAAGAGACCAAAGGTACAGTACAGTGTAACGCTTCAACGCTGTCAGGGAAATGATTAGTAACCAAAGTAAAACTATAAACGTCAGTTAACTTTTACCAGGACCAAATACAAGTTATTTTTGTCTACTAGGAACATTTTAGATGCACTTTCCAAGCCTAGAAAAAAGGAATTACCCCTTTAAGCAGGACTCTTGTCTAGCCAATTGTCAGCATCCAATCGATTTTCTGCCTCTGTTGATATATTTTGACCTGCGACAAATCACCCTCTCCAGACTACGACGCCTGGAAGGTGTGCTTGCGTCTCCGTGATAATGGACTTCTGGCCAAGCCCACTCATGGTGACATCATCCGCTTGGCCCCTCCCCTCATCATCAAAGAGGACGACCTGCACGAGTGTATTGATATCATCCAGAGAACCATCTTGTCCTTCTAAAACTACTGCGTCATCTATCCTACAAAGTACAAAGACAACCTTTTATTTGAAACATCTATTTTGGGTAATGCTACTACTGTTGGCCAGGAAGTGACTCATCCAACTGTCATTTTTTAGGTTTTGTTTTATTGGCTTTTTAAGGATCTCGTGTAGCATGTTCCTCTCAGGTTACTCACAATCCTGTGCAGAAGGTTTTGTACTAAAAAGCTGTGCAACATAGTGTTTATTTTAATGTTCCTGAACGCTTATTTCTAATTAAGTTCACCATTGAGTTAATCTATATGGATTCATTTCGCGGTGGCAGACTCAGAAAATTTTCATCCTTGTACCGGGACACGTTTTGTCATACCCTTTAATTCGTTATATAGTTTACTCATACAGGATACTAATTTTAAATGATTGATTGTACAGGAATGGTGTTGATTCTGCTGGGCGAATATGCCTGACGCGCCTCCCACGGACTGTAAGCATAAACCCTTTTTAACTGTTATGAAAACTTTGTGTCATAATGTATGTATCACCTGCCAGTCAGTATAATTCTTATATTTCACACAAAGATAAGACTGAATCAGCTGAAACTGCGCACATACATCTCCGTTGCCCTTCTCTAGTGTTTGGTTTTGGCCGTATAATTTCCACAGACCACACAGCATCAGGAACAACAAGTGATATTAGGACTTGAACTGCTAGTTTTTGGTTGAATTTGAATGTTTTATCCATTTAAAAACCACTTGGAACCAAGTCTGTCACATTGGAGTTGTTGTATAATTTGTTTAAAATAAATTATTGCAGAGTTACTTTTCTTGTTGTGTGCTTGAATTAAACAAACTCGTTCCAGATGCATGAAGGATTTATGAGGGTGGTTGCTGATTGAACTTGCACAGTGATGCCTGACACAACACTAGGTGGAGCTGTTGCCCTAAATTGAAACTAATGATTGGTAGGCTGTTAAAAGCAGGAGTCTTGTTAATGTACTTGATGCAAATACTAAAGTTCTGCTGCAGATACATCTAAAGATTTTCAAGACCCTCAGGAGAACCAGAGAGAGCGAGAGGGAGAGATCGGACACATTGACATTTATCCCCTGTGGACAGGCTGTGCAGTGGATGACTGAACTGGATCTTGTAGCTACAAGCTCAGGCTGAGTCAGCTGAAAGTTTTATCCCCTCTGAGATCCTGCTGTCGTGTCACTGGCGGAAACTTACCACAAATATCATTTCACTAGAAGAGAACACAGTAAAAAGCTGCCACACTGATACCGCAGTGAAGCATCGACTGAAGATAACAATGAATTTAATGTGATTTAATATTTAAATTTAATGCTTCGTAGCATGCAGATTTGTTGAAATTACTTCTTTTTTTCCCCCTATTACTATCAACAGAGGTGAAGGAAGTTTTGTTTCCCATGTCAGAACCAACAAGTCCAAATGAAATGCACATTATAGGCCTAAATGTTTTTTCCAAATATGCATTTTTGATCATTCCGATTTTTTTTTTCTCCTGCCGGTGTTGTAAAATCTGTGAATGGGTAATTTCTCTTTGAAAGTAAAATGCAAATCTATCAGTAAAGTACACTCCGTAACATCTGAAAAGCATCGGGCATCTTATTTTATGTTAATGGACACCTTTTAAAAATATGATTTTCTTAATCTTGGATTGAGGGAAGATGTCAAGTCTCTCTCAGTCAAAAGGCACAAATCTAAGTTGCTGCCAAATTCAAGTTCAAATCTAATCATAAAACAGCCAATTTGTGGTTCAAGCCCAAGTCAAGCGACTGGAGTCCACACCACTGACACTGTAAATCATGCTGTATTTTGGATATGGGTGTGTTTTTCCAACCTTTCTGGCAGCCATTGGTTTCCATTAATTTCTACCCGATATGAAAAGACTTTGATCCATTGTATCACCGTGAACAATCAGTCTCCATTTGTTTTTTATTTATAGTGTTACAGTATAGTTTCAGGGTAATAGAGTGCAATTTTCCTACTTGGTCTGTATTAAAAGAATGCATTACCACACAACTATAATGGAAAATGAGTAAAAAGGACTGCATCAAAGGACTGTTAATCAATAATAAAACCTAATTTTGCCAGAGTCGGCAAAGAATGACTAATTATGTTACAATAATAGGCCAACCTGAACGGATGAGGGAGCGAACTGTAAGAGTGGGTTGGATTACATCGGGAAACATTTTCCTTTCTCAGCCAAAGTCAAAACTTGTGGCTCCGGGACAAAAGTGCACACAGGCTACGGTCTTGGACAGGTCATTATTTCATGAGAAGCTAAGCAGAGAGGCGAGAGAGCCACAACGTTTGCTTGTGAAATATGAGAGGAATGCAGCCTGGCAGGAGAAGTGAGGGTTATCAGAAGGTGACACAGTGCGATGTGTTTGTGTCCTGCGTGGGGTTTGATCCTACACCTACCAGACGCCTGCATCCCACTCGGCCATGAGAGGACGGTGCGCCGTATTCTACAAATGAGCTTCATTTTTGGCAAGTTGGTGACAGGCCGCGGCTCCGTGAAGGTCTTTGAACGCTGAGGTCTGGCCGGTATTTGACATTCTCAGGCCTGGAGCTCCCACAAAGCTGCTGGATTTTGCTATAAAAACAACAACAAAACAAAACAAAACACAATAAACAAAAACAGGATTGTGTCTTCTGATGTTAGCGTGAGTTCCTCAGGTCTTATTTCATGTGTACTGATAATGATAATAAGAACAATAATAATAATAATCATAATAATTATTAGTAGCAGTAGTAGTAGTAGTAGTGGTAGTAATAGGAGTAGCAGTGGTGGTGGTAGTAGCAGTAGTAGTAATGGTAGTGGTAGCAGTAGTAGTAGTAGTAGTAGTATTGGTGGTAATATTAGTAGTAATAGTGGTAGTACTAGTAGTAGTAGTAGTAACAGTAGTAGTAATAGTAGTAGTAGAGTAGTATAAGGAGTAGCAGTAGTGGTGGTAGCAGTAGCAGTTGTAGTAATAGTAGTAGTAGCAGTAGTAGTAGTGGTGGTAATAGTAGTTTTTGTAGTAGTTGTAGTAGCAGTTTTTGTAGTAGTTGTAGTTGTAGTAGCAGTAGTAGTTGTAGTAATAGTAGTAGTAGTGGTAGTAGTTGTAGTTGTAGTAGCAGTAGTTGTAGTCGTAGTAGCAGTAGTAGTCGTAGTAATAATAGTAGTTTTTGTAGTAGTTGTAGTAGTTCTAGTAGCAGTAGCAGTCGTAGTAATAGTAGTAGCAGTAGTAGTCGTAGTAATAATAGTAGTTTTTGTAGTAGTTGTAGTAGTTCTAGTAGCAGTAGCAGTCGTAGTAATAGTAGTAGCAGTAGTAGTCGTAGTAATAGTAGTAGTA
>OMNV01009464.1:0-18356 GCA_900303265.1 Brotula barbata
AGACTTACACAGTGACTAAAATATTTAACATGCATAAAAGTAATGGCATTCAGGTGTTTTGAGCGTCCATTTCATTTTTTTTTTTGTGTAAATCAGATATTTATCAAGATAGGGATAGTTTTTACATCCATGGTCCTTTTAATGCCAAACCATATAAAATTATGTTACGCGGATCTCAACTTTTCATCGTTTTGTAAAAAAAAACATTTTTGAACACGAGGAACCCCGCCATGTCTCCATAAGTAAACACACACACAAATTATTAAAAATAACATAAAAAATGCAGTAGAAATGGATTGACATGCACACGTTTCGACCCATAAAGCAGCTTTGTCAAAACTCACATACAGAGACGTTTTCATAACCACAATCCACACACACATCGACAAATTCTGAACAATAACACAAGTGGCACTCATGTTTCCCCACAATGACAGAATGCTTTGTGTTTCGTTCTGTGCGATAGATTGAAGCGGTTTGCCCTCAATCCTCTCCCTCCACAGTAAATCAGCAATCTGAGCTGCGCTGCAGCAAACGGCCAAATGGAATTGTTTCCATCAATACTAAATAAATTCAACCAGAAACGCGAGTCGACTGAGAACAGGATTTCATTTCCATCGACTGACTGAGAGCAACAGGAGCAATTTTATCTCCAGACTTTGTAGGTGCACAGAACAGGAACAGGAAGGACGTGAGTCACTTAGCAGCGAGATGCACACACATCCAAAGTGAATATGCGAACGTATGCAGATGACTTCATATAAATCATACGATAACACCCACAACTCAAACTTAAGACAGATAATCCAGATGTAAACACAAACTCTACAACCACCTACTGACCTCCCAACTTAAAGTACCCTGAATTTATATTAGCTTACTGTCAACTACAAGTACCCCAAAATATTGTTGATACCAGAGATTGTCATTTAAAATCCATCACAGTTTCAGCAGCCTCTGTCTGTTTTACTATAACAGATTTTGCCCCAAAAATCTGACCAATCAGCTCCCAAATGCAGCCATGATCACTTTGAGACCTCCGTCTGTGAAAACTGTCACTATTTATGTGATATCCTGACATCATTAAGCAGACTTCCAGTCCGGTTTTATCGACAAACTACAAAACAACAGGATGTTAGGAACTGTCCATGTGCCTTCATCATCATCATCATCATCATCAAAACCCTGTTTATCTCTGTTCCCACTCCCCCAAAATGACATCCACACTAAAGTCCTCGTGACTATGTGGCTCCCACCTCCCCCTCAACTCCCCCCATACACGAAAATGAACTGTGCAATCCAACAAACGCAAACATTTTCCAGTTTCACGCTGACGGGAGGACAGAAGGCCCCTATCCCGTAACCATGGAAGTGACGTATCCGCACGTCCTGCCTGAAGTTACAATCTAATCCAACAGCCCACGGGTAAATGCACTCACGACTTTTCCTTTTTAAAGTGCCGCTGAGTTTACAGGGAAACGGTCAATTAGGGCATGTTTGTTAACGGCACAGCCCCCAGGGTGGATGTTGATGTGTGTGTTTATCGAGTGTGCATCTGTGTGTTTGTGCGTATTAGGCTACGTTTACACTGCACGCTTCTAGCAACCCAATTCGGACATATTGCTGATATGTGGCACAGATCAGATTTGTATAATGAGAGCGGAACCAAGCCAAAGCGTGTGGAATCTGAAACCACATGACTCACATATGATCCTGATTTCACCAGGCGTGACTCTTGTGGAACCTCGTACATCGGATATTTCAGCTCACCGCAGTTCACGTGTCGTTTAATACCTCTAACACTCCACACCACTTTCAAAGACAGCGATTATGCTACGGGTCTCGATGCCCAGCTCCGATTTGTTGCCTATGTCCAATTGTTGACCGCAGATCCAGATATTAAACACACCTGATACCTCCCTCACAGCAAGCCTCTTGAATCGCGGTGTTGACCAATTGAGACATTTGGCAAACAGAACTTTGGACTAAAATTGTGCTCACGGTCATTTGTTGTCAGACCTTACCACTTACAATAACACTCCACTTACCAGCGGATTGTTATTGTCCAAATGTGATTCTAAAAGCAGTAGGCTGAATGATATTGCCGGATTCATTGTCAAACTCCATTGCGATTTTTTTTTTTTCACCCATAAATTTCGAGTTCTGGTGTAAGCACACCAATCTGATGTAAAGAAATCGGACGCGGACCTGCGGTGTAAATGTAGCCTTGGAGAGGATGCCACTCAGCCATGGGCACAGACCTGCAGACAGTTCCCCCAGGATGCTTCGCTGCAGCAGGGTCGATGATGCTGTGCAATATTAATGGAGATAACAGGATGGAAAACGGCCAAAATGGACTCAGGATCGATGTTTCCCCCCTGACCTTAATTAAGCCCAGATACAATGAAATGAAACAACAGTTGCCTCTTAAACGCCCCACTCCCCTCAGAAACTGTTTGGGCGTGTGTGACGGTGGTACCCACAGGACGGTCCGTGTGTTCGTGGCCCTTTTTGTTTTATCTCTTCACAGTGGGCTCGTTACAGGAGGAGGAGGTGGGGGAGCTGCATGACTGCTTGTAACGGGTTTACAGTAGTATGTGGGGGTCTTGCATGCGGAAGTGCATGTGCTTCTTGGTTTGCCTGAAGGGGGGGTTGTGGGTGGAATCCACTCATGCAGCTCAACTCAGCGTCTCCTGATCCAAACGCAGCATGTCAGCCGAGCGTAGCCGTCATCAGATTAACCGGCGAAACGGCTGCTGCTGCAATGGGATTTTATTTATTCACGTGCAGAATCAGCATATTTACTTTGCTGAATATTTCATGGTTTATTGAGTTGCTCTTTTGCTTACGGCAGTATACCAGTTATAAAGTGGAACATGAAAAAACAGTGCATGAAGACAAATCTTCTCAAATATGTGTGTTTATTTTATTACAATCTTTTCAAAGATGGAGAAATCGGGTCCTGACAGGTCAGAATTTGCTGCACAAGCTGTAATTGATAACATTTCCTCAAGTTATCCAGCATGCAGCTGAATCAAATCTGCCCTTAAGTGGTTCAGTGGTTCACTGCATTTCAACCCAGAACGTATCAAAATGTTGTTTATCATCGTGCAATGCTCAGCTTCAGTGATGGGTGTCAATTTGAGAAATAGCTCACAACAGCATCTTTACTTGGAAAATATTAGTTCAACTTTCCTGTGAACAGATCAGGAAAAAGTCAAAGTCTTTGAAAAAGTCAATAACGCAGTCTGCAACGCAGGACTTCCTGGTAGTCTGAGGGGAGATTTTAGGTCATCCTGGCTACATTTAAAGTCTGTAAATAACATAAACAAGAGGACCGCTGTGAAACAATTTATTAAAAAATTTAATTATTTTCTAGTCAAAAATTTGCTTGATATGAATAAATCTATGGTTGATAATTCTATGTATACAGAAAAACCTGATGGGATGACAGTAAGGACTGAAATTGTCTAAAATGTAGATTCTTCTTATTATTTTGCACTATTTATAATACAACATAAAAGCTATCAAGCCTTCTGTTCTCCTTCATGTCCAACGGGGGACAGAGTTTTCTCAGGCACTAGAATATTGTAAGTCTTCAAGTAGCCCACAAAAAATAAAACACTGAAACTTTAGGTGATGATTCAACCTTTATTCTTGAAGTTCATTTCGTCCGGACAGGCTGGGTAGACCTGCATCTGGGAGAGGGAGACTTGATGCTCCTTCCCAGTCTTTATAGAGCAACCTCCCCATCCACGTCTGCAATGGAGGTTCTTTCTCTTGGTTGGGAGAATAACAGTCCTCCTTCCTATCCCTTCCTTTTGACCAGGGATACAGCAGGCGTCAGTGGACAGTTGTGGTTATTGTTTTTATATCAGAGAACCTGAAAGTACCCATGTTGAGCAGGTTTTTTCCATCCAAATAAAAACCAGCAGGTACCAGGTCCACTTGGGTGGTTCATAAATCAAGCTACCCCTGAACCTGAGCTCTGCACGACCGTAAACAACATTTTCTAAAGGTCTACATTGAAAAACAGTCCACTTTTCTCTGAAAAGTGGCCTTGGTGTTGTATTTGGGGTTTTAACTGTGCTCTCTACCCCTTGGCCCCTCCCCCCTGGTTAGGATGATCCTAATTCCCAGAACAAACTGGAGGACCCGGTGAAGGCTCCGCCCAAGGAGGATGATGCCCTCAACATCCACAACTCCCTGACCCCCAAACACGAGAACCACAAGGTCCTGGGCGAGGAGAACTCCTCGGAGGTAAACTCACTGCAGAACAACATGATGTAAACAGAATCCAAATTACCCAGCAGCCCTTTCAACACCACAACCACACGATGAGGCGCGCCCGCAACGGGAGCCCAATGACGCTGCCAGCTGTCGAACCAACCGACCAGTCAACTAGCCAGCTGACCTACCAGCCGACCAATCAACCAACCAACTGTTCCCAAAACGGCAACACTGCCACCAAGCGGCCTCGGCTGCTGCAAAAAACTTTACACCACATACTGTACATTACCGCAAGCTGAGAGTAACCCTGGCAATGCCCTGCTAAACCCCATCACATCCACTCACACCCCTGTTTTGCAGCCCCGCCCCTTTGTTGATGTCACTCTGCTCTCCCCATCTCCCTTACCTGCACACCCACACGCACACACACACATATACACACGAATACAGACACGCAAATATATCAATGACACAGTCAATGAAAAAAAGAAACATACTTGAACACATTCACACACACACACACACCGTCCCCTGCCTGCATTGGTGTATTTTGTAAAAAGAAAGAAATCATACAGAAGTTTAAAAGAAGTCAAAAGTCATTGTAAAGTAAAAACGTAAAGATTAAGCTACTGAGAGGTTTTGATGTTTGTCTGACTAATCCAGTGAGTCTGTATCAATATTGGAGAAAAAAAAATCATCAGCACATTTGCTTGGATTGATTTCAAAGAAGAAACACAGTGTGTCTTGGTTTTCATTGGTGTGATTTCTAATCCTTTGATGTACTTGTTTTATTTTGTACTTTTTTGGGACTTCGAACAGAGAATTCA
Organism: Brotula barbata; assembly: GCA_900303265.1. NCBI lineage: Eukaryota > Metazoa > Chordata > Actinopteri > Ophidiiformes > Ophidiidae > Brotula > Brotula barbata. Next base: position 5,058 of record OMNV01009464.1, read on the forward strand.
AGAGAAAAAAAAAAAAACGAGATTCAGACCGTTGTTGAAATAAACCTTTTTAACATGACCTCCTGGGTTCTCCTCCTTTTTTCTCCCGCAACCCTAAACTCTCTGCATGGCTTTTAACGCTGCCTTGGCACACACACACACACGCGTTGTATGAGTTTTCATGGTTGATTATTTGATACAATCTGTGTAGTATAGCTAGCAATTATCATTAAAATCAAAGGGATAATGCATTTTAAAACACAAAAAACATAAGGGCTGTCACGATTAATCGATTATACTTGATTACACAGTTTGAAAAAAAATATTGATTAAAATTATCGATTTTATGAAAGCACCTGACCCAAGCACCAAGCTAAGCTAACTTCTGCAGTCTTCTTCACGTCGACGCAACACAACCAGGCAAAAACACTAAAGTTGTATCGCACACTTGGAGTAAAACAATAACTGTCAGTCTGTAACTTCATTTTAACCGTTGTGCTTGTTTTATTTCTTAAATCTATCACGTCGCATCCTGTGTAGAATTGGTGTCCATGTTTAATGTGATACCAGCAGGAGGCAACTGCTTTCCTGTCCAAGGGCATGCTCGTTCTCTGGGTAAGGACAGTAACTATTCTCCTTCCTATCCCTTGCTTTTGTGCTACAGTGCCCCCTCCTGGACAGTCTGGGTTATGGTTGGGAAATGACACTGAAGTTTTTCAAGTCTTTGGTTGTCAAAATATTTGCACATAGATGCAAATATTAGTCTATTATTTTTATTATTACAAACACATACACACACACTCAGATCTCCTACTGATTTTCTAACCTTGCTCTATAGAAATTCTCTCACTTTCAGAATGCTGAACATACATATGCACTCTTATATGGTGGGGTGAAAACACTGATGCACACAAAGCATCTGTCAGCTTCACATGCTCACTCCCACACACACACACACACACACACACACACACACACTGAATGAGTCTGCTGCTGGTTCTTTGTCGGTTTTCTCACCATGTATTGTAGGGCTCCTTCCCATAGTAAGGGGTGCGGGCTGGATGGGGGTCAGGGGGAGGAGTCATGGTTCCCTCCTCATTCTTAAAAACGCCGAACTGTAAAAGAAAAGACTCGAATGTTCTGTTTTTTCACAGGAAACAAAAGTAAGTGAGCTGCAACAAGTGCAGCACCTCATCATTATAAGCATCTGTCCTTCTCGCCCTCCTTCTCTTTCTTACACCCAAACACACACTTGTGGAAGTTAGCACACACACAGGCGCACACACACGGATGCTCAATGCCTCAGAATGAAGGAGGTTGTTGTGAGCTGAGACAAGCAAAGCCAGAAGTACCAGCAGACGCCATGGCAACAAGTGGGTATTATATTACCAACACGAAGAGATGGAGGGGGAGGGGCGCGGGGCGTCATCCATCTGAAAGTAACACTGAGACCCAACATCTGTGTGTTTAACAGCAACGTCCTATAAAATGAAGGTCGTTGCTGTTAAGGACATTGACGAATATAGAATAATAAAGTAAGTTTGTCAAAGGCTCTGTGGGAATTGAGTCCAAGGTTGTGCTTCCACAGACCGCCCCCTGCTGAGCCGTCAGAACGTGACAGAAGCAAATGGGACAACACGCAGTCTTTTCTATTTTACATGTGTATGGTTGATTGTTATATTATGGTTTATATTACGTATCGGTATCATAAATCCTGGGTTTGTCAAACTCTTTTGTAAATATAGAGAGAAAGAGAGAGTGTGAGTGAGTGAGTGTGTGTGTGTGTGTGTGTGTGTGTGTATGTTAAGTCATTCCTTTGGATCATATTGTACCAACTGACCTTTGGTACATCCTCGCTCCATCCTTGTCTTTCCCTGTCTCATTATTTCTCTTTTTCTTCATCACGTTACTCTTTTTCTCTCTCTCTCTCCTCTGTCTCTCTCTGTCTTTCTCTCGTTCTCTCTATTCTTCTCTGTCTTTTTCTCTCTTCCTTTGTGTGTCCTTTACCATCTTCACTTGCTCTCTTTCATTTTTTCTTTCTACCTTTCTCTCTCCCTCTCCTTTTCTGTCTTGGTATCTATTTCGTTCTCTCATTTTCTCTCTCTCTCGCTTATCTGTTGCTGGCAGCATTTTTATGCATCTTCACTCTGAGCCAGCATCGTTGCCACGGAAACCCATTCTGATGCTACAATCCGAGCAGAAATGATCCAAACTCTGTGACCTCCTCCCTCTTACTCTGCCATCACTCACACACAGAAAGAGACGCATACACGTGTACACTAACGATGAAGAATTTGTCTACCATTACTGTCATTGTGTGCAATCACGTGTGACTTTCATGTTTGTATTACATAAGTTGTCAGTATTGACGCATTTAATTAAATTTAGTGGTGGATTCTTTTTAATCAATGTCACATAAAGTACAAGAATACAAATCTAGTTGTATACAAGCAAAAATTCTCCATTATACATTATGTTTATATAAATGAGTTGAATAAATGAGATAAGACAAGACAAGATATGCGATACAATAAGAGTTACGATACATTATCATACAATACCATACAATACAATGAGAAGAGATATACATTATGTTATAATACAACACCATATGATACAATGAGATGAGATACGATACAATACGATACGATACAATGCAATGAGATGAGATACGATACCTTGTGTTACGACACCACCCAACACAATGAGATGAGATACGGCACGTTTCATTATGATATGATACCATACTATACAATGAGATGAGATACATTACCACAAGATACAAAGAGTTGAGGTGAGACATGATATGATAAAAAACAATACAATATGATAAGATTTAAGATGATTTATTTTACGATGACAGAGAAGCAGAATAGAAAACTGATTTAAGACGAGAAACTGTACAGTTAACATAAGTTAAATGTAAAACAATGTGTGGAAAACCATGTACTGTACAATATATAATGTTAGTTATTTGAGATTTTAGAAATGTACAAATATTTGAAGTTGAAATATATATTGTGAAGAAAATATTCCTGCTGGAATGTAAATTTAAAATCTCCATCAAGTGTCTCCAGTCATGAGATATTTTGGTTATTTTCTGGTGATCTGGATTATCATTTGATCTTTTCTCCTTTCAGATACTGATGCAATGTGCTGAGTTTGTGTGTGTTTGGAAGTTTACTGGTTTGGGACGATGAGACACGGTGAGAATGTCTTCGTCTTATATCTCTGCTTTTCTGAGCCAAACCTGCTGGGACTTTGGATTCTCTGGCAGCCTGTGATTGGATGAAGATGCAGTGGAGCGATGGTGTTAGGACCCTGAAGGAATGGCTGTGATTGGCTGATGCAGCCACACGCATACACACACATGACGGAGGCATGGAGGCATGCACACTCACACACATACAAACTAATGTCCATGCCTTCGTTTCTGTTCAGATAATTTTTCATATAATCTGAAAGTGTAAACTCTCCTTCATTGGTGGAGATCTGTCTATCTCACAAGCGCCCATCAGATTACACTGGATTATTCTTCAAATTCATGGTTTTCACTGGGAAACCAAATATAAACTAGAGGGCGTTGAAATGTAATGGGTTGGTCCCTGGATTATATCCAATCCGCCCAACAGGTTTAATTGAAATCAATCCGTAAACGTTTGAGATATCCTGGTAATATAATCTCCTTGACTAAGCTAAAATGCTTCTTGGATGCATATAAACTTTTAAAAATGTGCAAATGTGTGTTTGTTTATGCAAACGCCTGCACATAGTTTGTATCTGACACACTGATTTACATGCATGCATGCACACAGCCACACAGTGAGCCTCACAACCCGGCCTGAAAAGAGGGATTGGATCCGTCTGCTTTACTAATGAGGCTCCGAGGAATGCTGCTGATCATAACAGGATCCTCTGGTGTCCTTTCTGATGGAAATGCAGCCATACATTAACCAGACTGGGCCACAGGACCCTGGACCCCCCCAACCCCTCCGGTTTTGGCCTGTGGAAGTCTCTGGTGGCAGCGACTTCAGAGAGCGATGTGTCGCTCTGACCCTGTGACTAAATGAAGCCTCAGCCTGTGTTCGTCTGTGTTTGTCTACTCCTTGATGTGGTTTCCTTTGTTTGAGCTCAATCTTTAGCGCTCGCCATTCACTGCTGTGGTATATCCACGCAACACTTCCTGTGAAGAACTGACAATGGGATATGGAAGCAATTTATTGTGACTTTGCTTTCAGTTTTTTAAAAATTGTGATTGTTTGTTGTGGCCTGCTGTGGATGTGCACTGTTTGGGAAAAAAAACTTGGATCTCCAACATTTATGAACTCCTACTGCACTAAAAATGCAACTGTTAAAATCGGGGTTCCGAAGGCCAACTCAGGGCGATTTCTTCTGTGCTCACACAGTTAAAAGTGTGAAATATTTCACTTTGCAGGGACCGTTGCCTGACATAGGGAGAGTTCCACCATCAGTGTCTGCACAGAGTCGGACTTTTAGTCGGTCAGATTCAGTTTGTTAGGAGCTCCTGACGAGGGCTATGTGCTGAAAAAGAATTCATGAATAATACGCTGATAAGGAGAATTTTTCAGGTATTCTGCCTATAGGACAGTTCTTATGGAACTACTATGAGGACTTGGTGCTCTGTGTTGTCCTTTATTTCTTCAATGGGTCTGATGTAGCTGTACAGGTGCTGTGGCTTAGCTGGTTAAAGCGCCTGTCTTGTAAACAGGAGATCCTGAGTTCAAATCTCAGTAGTACCTGTGGAATGTTACTTTGGATGAATCATCTGTCCTACCTTGGTTTCCTCAAAGCGAATGTTTTTATTAAAATCTTATTTGTTTAAATTAGTTTTCTCTGGAACAGTGGTGCCGCTAGCTGTTGACAGTGTGTGCTGCCCCTTGTGAGTTCCGCCTTACCAGACACCCTCGCATGCAATGTTGCAACAATATTTAGGGGTGGATAAAATATGAATTATGAAGTGCTGCAAGTACGGCAAACCTCCAAGTACTATGGTTCGACATTATGGTATTTGACGTCTTAATATTTGTTAATCTATCTTACAAATGTTAACTGAGGAAGTCGCGTCTTCAACCTTTAGACATTTTTTTCTGTAATCAAATCTTTTCAGTTGAGTAATCTTTTTGAGATTCAGTCAATTACCAACTACATGAGGTTCCTACCAGGCACTACTTTTTTCTCCTCCATGTCTTCATGCGTCCTTTTGTTTTCTTGTATTGTAAGGTGACCATCAGCCTGGAGCTCCTTCTGCCTCACAGCAGGATGCTGAAGCCGCCTCGTGGCCCTGTCCCTCTGTATGACGTCTACCTCCACCGGGCACCCAGAACCAAACCCCAGACCTCAAATGAGCCCCGCGCCAATATGGCCAATCATCCAAGCAGATGCAGAGGTCGAGGACTACAGTTGGATGAAGCCATGTACCCTCACTCCCCGCCAAACACTGTCCCCCACCATGTTCAACCAGCTTCACTGCACTGAAACACTCTGATGACCGTCACACACCTCAGATATCCCAGTGTCAACATTCAGCGAACACTCAGGAATACAAGTGATGAAACAGCTGACATGTAAATATTACTGTTTTTGATTTGGTAAAAGTCTTGTGGCTTAGGGGTAAGGTGGACGCCTTGTAATCGAAGGGTTGCCGGTTGGATACCCAGCTTCTCCATGTCGAAGGTCCCTGAGCAAGGTGTATGAACGGGTGAATGTGAGGCAAACATTGTAAAGCGCTTTTAGTGGTCCCAGACTAGAAAAGCGAATAGAAATGCAGTCCATTTACCCTTTATCATTCTTATTGACTGTACATGTACTCAAGTGCACATGCTCCCACCTCTGCTGAAGAACACTAAGAAATTAACATTTACGCATGTTTAGACCAAAATAACACAACGAAACAGACACTTTTATTTTTACACTTTTTATTTTATTTTATTTTATTTTATTTTATTTATTGTGATGATATCTGAGCATCAGTTTCTCACCCACTGCAGCAATCATACCTGTGATGTTTCCATGACTACAGCACTGAGGCTGCTGATGACCTTGTCAGAGACGGATGTAAGAGTATTTATTGGCACATTAATGCATTTGTGCCCGTAACAGAATGACCAGGCAGATTGCCAAACATGAAGTCTCTCAGATTGTTCTCCTCACATAACACACAGCAGTCTGGAGTCTGCTGGTATGTTTCACTGAATCAAATAACGCTGGTCTGACTCAGCAGGGTGATACACTGTAATGTCTGCATAAGTGTGTGATATTTATAATGTGATACTTTATTGATCCCTGCTGGGAAGTTCTATTTTATCTTGTCCTTCTTATCCTTATCCTTATTAAGATTCAGATAAACTTTCCTCAGTGTGGTGGAGTGCCAGTCTGACTTCAGTCCTGGTTTTAATGACTCTGTATGTAAAGCTATACAAAACGTATTTAACTATGGGCGCATGATACAGCGCCATCTGCTGACTGGAGAACTGATCACTTGGGTCGTTTTACTTCTCTCTCCAAAGATAAATGTGGAGCATTCAACTATTAATGGGTTACTCATGTCAAAAGACTCATTAAATGTGTGCAAAGTGCTTTTAACCACATCCGCAATACCAATTAATTTATGAGTTAATCACAAATAGCATGTTTTTGGTTTGTGGGTATAAACACAAGTCTGTAAAGGGATACAAACTAAATTTTGTGCTTTTGAAAGGATTAATAATCTAATCATAGGTTTATTCTTCAAGATTTCAGTGATTCATGATTTAAGCAGTCACAGGGAATTAAAAACAGAATGTAGACAAGGGACATGTGTAAAGAAACAGACCTGTAAAAAGGTAACGGTTTAAAATAAACATAACATAACGTATTTCTCAAATCAATGTTAGACAAAGTACATTTACTGTGAATACCTAACAAAATGTTTTCATAGAATTGTTTCAGTGATTGTGTAGTGTAAGCAAATGCATGCACAAAGATTTCAGGAACTGTAGGAAGTGTACAATGGGTGGTGGTGATTAAACCAAACTAAACTAACTGAATTTTATTAATTTAACTGATAACTATGCGCCCTGTAGTGTCATATTATATACGAACACAACTATCTCAACCACCACTAACAGTAGTACCGCGAAATGACCAACAGGTGGTAGTATGCATCACCAAGAAGTCAATATATGGTCGCAAAGCTCGTATATGAGGGGAAGATTTTGAATTTATCTCGTCGGCGGTCTATTTATTTTTCTCCATGCATTTAAACCCAGATGTTAAACATCAAATATAAATACTGATCTTTAGAAAAACAATGAAGCAATGCATAACAAGTGAAACGCTTTGACATCGTGACGACATTTCCCCTTTCCGGAAGCAAGTGCAGTGTAAGATCTCGTCTTTGTATTTACTCTTTTCTTGTAGCATGCTAAGCGACGATAGCACAGCGGCTGTCAGAGAGAAATAAACATAGCTAATCAACAGCTTGACGTAAATTTACCAGACATTTTATATGACAAACTCTAAAATTTTCTCGTCTGAACGTATTTGGAAATTCTAACAACATAGAGTTGAGCGTGCATTAGTTGCAGTTTTTAGCAATGTTCACAGAACTCAACAGCATCCTGAAGAAAAGTCCTGACAGCTTCACACAGGTGAGGATCTAACTCATTAGCTAGAATGATGACAAGGATCTATATGTCACTACTGCTAAAATTTAGATTTATTTCATAGTAATGGTACATAATTAATGAACACTAAAATCAAAGACACCAGATTTAGCCACGTGGCTAATTTTCGTCTGATGAAAACTCCCCTGTACCATAATAGACGGTGCATCGGTCTTCAGTTTACGTACCGTATGTATACAATTCATACAGTTCCAATAGTAGTTCTGAAATTATATAACTAAAATTGTACACATTGTATTCACAGAACCACACAACATATTACATTGGGACTCTGTACACTGTATGGTTTGATTCAGCTTTCTACAGTCTATTTTAAATTATTGTATTCATTTTGCATTTTATTGCTTTTTTGCTTGGTACACCATCATTTCCCACAAGGGATTAATAAAATGTTATCTTACCTTTACATCTGACACGAGATATAACCCCCCGCCTCCCAAACACTGAGTACATTAAAAGTCAAACAGTTAATAAATTAGTAAAACACATGAGTAAAATAACAGGACAGTTTGTTTATATTTTGTGTATAAGATGTGGATGTGTGAATATGGTCCTATATATACGGTGTGCCATAGTTGTCGAATTGTATGCATGTTGGACTGTGTGGATTTCTGATGGATGGATGCTGTTTTTGGTCCACGTTCATAGTTTTATTTTACTGTACTCCTTTTATCAACAGTAATTCAGTGTACCTCATAGAAAATGTACATCAAATCACAATGAAATTCTGGTCTAAAACAATCTTAATATCCATTACAGTAATCCATACTTTTAATTTACTTTACATTTCTCTTCATTCTGCATGTGTTGGGTATAGTTTCATACATATCTCACTTGAATGCATCCTGATATATTTGGTGTCTTTGGAAACTCAAGACTTTTCACTAGAATTTTCAACAAAAGTATACAAAAATGGATCCATTATTTCAGAATTTAAAAGTTTAAACTGTGAAAGCATTGTTTATTATCCAGAACTCTTTTTAAAAGACTTTTTTGGCCAAAGAACCAACAGTTGTCAAGTAATTTAAACAAAGTGGAAAACTGTTCCAAGTCTGTTAAGCTCTACATCAAAAAATAGACTGACCAACACACTCTGACTCGGATTTGTTTCGATAATGCTGTTAGAAGATGAAGATAATTGTGTGTACCAGTCAAGTGCTGCTTTATCTGTGTGTATTTAGGTGTGAGCTCCTGTGTATTACTGTGCCTATAAATACAACATTTGTCCAACATTGTCTTCCAGGGAGAATATATTTTGGTATCTGACAGACAGGCTGATGCGTCCTTCCTCATCCATCACTTCCTCTCCTTCTATCTGCGAGGTGAGTTCATAACCGCAGTAACAAGGAAAAAAAATGCAATTTCCTGTATTTTTGCATTAGCAATGTGCTCTGTTGTTCACCAAACAATAAACAAAGATTCACCTTAGATCAATGATACAAACCGTTGTACTGCCCTAAATATAAGAGATCCGATAAGGAATTTGGGTACTACAAAAAGAGTATACAAACTGTATATATATGTAGAGGTCGGGTGCAACATTATGTTCATCCTGCTTCTCAGACTTTGTTCTTGTTTTGGTTACTCACAAATTGATGAACAAACTATTTGGTGATGTGTTTTCTTTTCTGGATATTTTAATGTCCTCTTTGTTGTTATTTATATGAAATAGATGATTTGACTAGTCATTTTTTTCTATTCCTGTAGAAATGATCAATCTTGAGGAGGATTCTTAGACCATTCTTCCTTAACAATTGCTTCAGTTCATTCAGATGTGATTGGGATTTCTCGTAATCAGTCCTCTATGCCACAGCATTTTTATTTGGTTACGGTCTGTACTCCAAAACACAAATGTTCTTCTTTTTCAACTAAACCACTGTTTTGTTGATTTTACCTCCTTGTTTCCAGTCGTTGTCTTGTTATTTTATCAACTCCTGTCTCCAGTCTCCTGTAAATTGATACCATTTTGATTTCATTGTTCCCTCGGTGATTGTAATCTGTCTCAGCCTGAATTTAACAAAACCTTTTTTCCGAACCATGATGTTCCCTCCACAGCCGGGATGAGGTTTTGGTTTTGGTGCATTCAATCATCAGTTGTGTGTTTTGTCTCTGTTTCAGCGCGCTGTAAAGTGTGCTTTCTAGGTCTTGTGCAATCCTTCAATCACTACAGTACAATCGGTCAGAGATTGGTGAGTTTCAATGACCAACCCTGTCACATTGTGTTTGTGCTCATTGTAGGGTCATGTAGTGGGATTTATTTACAATATAAAAGTGGGAGTCTGTTTCAGTTTTCATCGGGTTCTCTAGTCAGCATCCAGCTTGGTTCCAGATGTCTGGATATCTGATATTTTGTTGTAGAATTAAACAAACACTCACCCGCAAAACAATATTCCTTTTTTTAAATAAATAGAAAACTTCAGACAGAAAAATTAAGACGGAGTAATGTGTGAGATATTTATTAAGATGTGAAGTGGAGGCTTCATCAATCATTATTATTGATTGTTTGCAGTTAAAAATTGATCTAGAATATGTTATGTGCATCTGTGTGTGTGTGTGTGTCTTTAGGGTGTGAGTTTAGCACAGGCAAAGGAAAAAGGCCAGCTGATTTTCCTAGAGGGTCTAAATGAGGCTCTGTCAGTTTTACTTCCTCAAGAATCCAACACAGGAAGTGGAGCCATGGACTTCCTGAGGTATGAGCAGACCCTTCTTCTCCATACCACTCGTGCACTTGTAGGACAACAATAAAAATGTACTTATCAAATATTATACAGCATTCCGTGTCGTATTTATTTTTTTCGGTCTTATCTGTGCTTGCATTGGCAAATGTCCTCCACAGATCTAATTTGATTGATTGACCATTGACTCTCTTGTGTGTGCCTTCAGTGATCCTGCCGTGGGTCTGAGGAGTCTGTACGAGTTTGTCCGTGTTGGTGTGAGTGGTCTTGGGGACGGGAAGGGTGGGGCAGAGGAGTGGGGACCCCCGGTGTTGCTGGTGGACGACCTCAGTGTTCTGCTGAGTCTGGGTGTGAGCGTTGGTGCTCTTCTGGACTTTAGCCACTACTGCCGAGCTGCCATCTGCTCTCAGCTACAGGTTGGATTCTTGATTTCATAGCTCAGTCTCTCACCTTTCATGTTTTTCAGCAAACATTGAGTTATCCTGTCAATAGAAATACACAATTGGCCTTTTCTTTGTCCTTTGTATTTCTTATCCCTAACTGATTGTGACTGCAGGGGAGCATGGTGATGCTGGCTCGCTGCGGCAGGGAGGAGGAAGAAGATGATGGTGATGATGAAGGTTCAGAGAGACTCCTAAAGGGTCTAACCCACCAGTGTAACCTGACACTTCACGTTCAGGGTCTCCCCACCGGCTTCTGTAGGGACATTCACGGACAGGTGTGTGTTTGTGAGCGCCACTATTTAAGCAATAGTAAGGTTACTGTAGTATTTAATTTACTGTATTGCTGGATAGAGTAATGTCATTAAAGTAGCATTACGTTGTCTGTGTAATTGCTCAGAGCTTCATGAACTGCATTTTTAGCAGTTACAGGTGCATCAGATTTGCCTAACAGTCAGGTTGGGTGTGGATTAAATGTAGAGGAAACATTTTGTTATGTTTGTATAAACAAAGTACAGCTGATCCAATCGTAATCACAGTCCGTGTTTTGCACAAGTTTACATTGCAGTGCGTTTACACAGAATACACAAAATGGTGAACGGTTGCAGTACAAAATATATGCAGACATTAGCAATATTTGTACTTCTACTTTCAGGTGGAAGTGTGTTGGAGGAGGCAAGGTGACGGGCAATACATGCAGAAGAAACTCTTCCAGTACAAAGTCCATGATAAAGGGGCTTCTTTCTTCGCTCGTGGAACATCCAGTGCTGTTCTCTAACTGCACCTTTCAACTTTCTTTTTAACTTTTGCCAGCAGCCAAGCTCTTGGGAAGCAAATTAAGTCCTTTCTTCTTTGTCCATGATGGCTGATGTATCCCAACAAGTGAGTCACTTTTGGCCAGGTTGGTGTGCTACCAATGAGGCTATTAAAGCACTCCAACTTACCAGCTGCGGCCTGGCTGGTAATTGGTGTTGTTTTCCAAGCCTGGACCACAGAGTGTGCTAGAAGGACACAAAAGATCGACTATGGACAATTTCAGTTTCATCAGTATTCAATAAGAAACATTAAGTTTTGTTTATTCATATAATGCGCAGTATTTTTAATATAAAGATGTTAAACATATGAACTGCAAATTGATTGTACCATAATAAATGACAGACTTCTTGTATTCGGCCAAGAGAATATGCACTTCTATTAAATAATGGAGGTCAAATTTGCATTGATTTCATTGTCTTTAGATTAATTGTAGGACATTGTAAACTCGTTGATCTTTACACATAGAAGTTATGAACACAACAATAAAACCTGAACATGTTCTTGACATCAAGACAGAAGAAACTTTGGAAACTGATGTGTATGATTGGAAACAATTGAACACACACACATATACTGTGACTCTACTGTTTTCTTCTGGTCTTAGCGTCGTTATTGATTTTGATGTTCCTTTATAATAGTAAAGATCATGATAATGATCCGTACATATCCGCGATACTCTATGTGGGCAGTAGATGTCGCTACATCACCGCTTTTCTCGGTGAAGCGGTAGAGGTGGAAGTGCAGAGGTCCCAGTGGGATTTGACAAGCAGTAAATCGACGCTGCTCCTGAATGTCAGCTCCACAACCAAAGCGTGTAAATTATCCTTAAATGTTTCCACCATAACTGGAGAACACGGCGGCTTGTCCGTTTATCCACGCCGAAACTGCGACGACTCCACGTTGGATTTGCAGCTCGAAACAAGTGGAATTTGTCCAGGCAAGTGTCTCTCTCACTCACTGTGTATGTGTGTGTATTTGTATGAACACTTTGTTGGCTAATGCTACTTAGCTGCCCGGCTAATCCGTTAGCATTAGCTGCGTTAGCTGTGGGTTGGTAGAAAGCGTGCCCAGCCGTTTATCAATATTACAAAGCTGTTAGCATTAGTGTCACGCTAATGCTAAGAACTCGCGGGGTTTGTGTTGTGAAATCTGACAAGTCACATTGTCCAACTAAATCATTTTGACAATAGACTATCGATAATTTGCCATTAACTTCAGCACTGGCTCTTACGGATTTTGCTAAAGTTAGCTCTCTCATTCTGTTTGGCTTTGTATTAAATTCGTATATTTGACCTAACGCTACTTAGACTGGGTTCACCAGGTTCATTCTGTTGCTAATACACTAGCTTGCTAGCTAACGCTACTTATCATCACTGGTCTGCTGCTCTTTGAAAATGTCCTAATTTGTACCGTCTGTGATCCTGAAACCATCAACGGAAAGCATAATTTCAGCATTTCAGGTTTTTAAGTAAAATCTAGTCAACCAGGTACGAATATAATTGATAAGTTCTGATGCTGAAGGCAGAGGCTCTTTAATTTTTAATGTAATAACTCCTAAAGTGAGTGTATTTATTTCTTTATAAAATTACTATCAGAGTGTGGTATTCTTATTTTAGAATAGCCTTACAAACACATACATATATATATTCCTCAATGAAATAACAAGGGGTTAAATCAACACTAGATTCTATATATATATATATA
>OMNV01009464.1:18376-45516 GCA_900303265.1 Brotula barbata
TATATACTATATAAACGGGCACTTGTGTAACTGTATAACAGTCTGTATATATAATAAGCCATTATGAATTAATTTTGATTAGTCATGAAAGAATGAATGGATGACTGACAGATAAAACAAAGCTGATACATAATTTGGAAATATGACATTGACATTAGTTAGCTTCTTGTTTTGCGGCTCTATCCATGACCTGTGAATGTGAATTTGTGCATTACTGAGCAAAATGGACCAGCACATGGTGAAGTAGGCATTGAAAGATAATAACAAAGAACAAACAAGTCCTCCACAACCAAAGAGCTGCTGCAGTAACTTAAAACCCACAGTTAGTGTTAAAGGAATGAGTTATTCAACAACTGAAAAGTCAACAGCAGTTACATTCCTGGAATGATGATATCCTTGAATAATGGTTAGTGTGCAGTGAAGCTGTAAAGGTGTGGTTCTCTGAGCAGTTCAGACAATTAAGTCAAACCATATGGCAAAAGACCTGCAAGCTGCAGCTTCAGCGCTGGGTGTGATGCTAAGATGCTTTTTTTATTACACTTGTATTTCTTACTAGATGTGACTTGACTTAGGCCTATTTGTACACCGACAGCATTCTTTACAACTAAATAAGCACAAGTTCATTTTTCTAGATTTACCACAAGGCTATGATTTTGAGATGGACACAGTAGTCTTTATGTACTTGGTGGTTGCATAATGGGGGTTTCTCCTTATGGTGGTGGGGCTCACTCTGTGATAGGTTGAGGAGCCCCGTGAGCCGAGAGGATCTCACAATACAGCTGATCCTCTTCTTCATGGAGCCGAGTCAGTTGAGGTGGTTTGGGCATCTTGTAAGGATCCCCCTGGATGCCTCCCTTTGGAGTTGTGCTGGACAAATCCAACTATAAGGAGACCCAGGGGCAGAACCAGGACACATCAAGAGATGCCTTGAGATCTCTCAGGAAATGCTAGAGGATGTTGCTGGAGAAAGGGGGGTCTGGGCTGGCACCATGACCCTGACCAGGATTAAGCGGTTTAGAAAATGGATGGGTGGATGGAAAGTTTCAGCAAGTCCCTGGTTTGTTGGCCACCTAACTCTTTTCAGTTTTCCTGTTTCTGAATTGGTTTTCCCCCATAGTCCAATAATACACAGATTAGCGGGGTTGTTAACTTTATGTGTGCATGTTCGTGTGAATAAGGTATCTGGTTTGTCTTTCCCCGTTTGGTTCTCTGTGACCTGGTTTAGGGTAACTGATGGGTATAGAGAATGGATCTATGGACGCTACTGTTGACTTACATCTTCCCAAAAAAGAAAAGGGATTTAGCTAGAATCTCTTTGGCCTCTGATGATGACAACACATCAGCTATGGAGAACATTTTGGACTTAAAAGTCCCTCCAGCATTGGTGTCAAACATGTGTCAATTTGGAAGGAAATTGCGCCAAAAAAATACTTGCAACACACCCAGGTTAGCTTTCCAGTTAGCCCGGCTGACATGGACTAACATCTATTACATGGAGCCCATGCCCTTTACACACCATTAACTAACTTGATTGATCAGGGAACTGTATATAATTTTCTTGTCACCATCCTCCGCTCCTGCTTGACAAACAGTGCTAGCTTGTTCCTGGCAGGCGATGTTGCAAAAGGGTTACATCAGCTCCATCCTACCTACATGTGTTCACTCTCCTGGGGTAGTTGTTTCAGCACTGTAGCTAGTTTGTGTGCATTGGACTCCACTTTCATTTTCTGGGCAAAGGTATATTTGGAGATGTAATCTTGTTACTTATTGGACTTGTGTTGGAATATACATTTGTGGTGTTCATTCTAACCCGCTTCACTCGTGGCCCATTCAGATGAAATTATTCATTGTTATTGGTCAGTATTTTTCATGTAGCTTTTGTGTTGTATATCAAAAAGACTCACTGTAGAGAACAACATGCACATGCACCTCGGAGTTGTTAGACATCGTTTGTGATTTGAATGTGGTTACTGATTGACAAGACATTTCCCTCATCTGCTGTTAGGTGCGGTTGCAAAAGGCTGTGCACTACTAAACTGTTTGCTCCTGAACGCTGAGCGTGTTCTGTCTTTACAGCAGGGATAATGGACTTCAGTTATCAGCCGGGCATGCTAACAGATTATGTAATGGTAGTATTAAACGTTGTTGCAGTTATAGAGTAGAATATGCATGCAGCCTGAACATCTCTGGTGCGTGTGGATATTGGTATAGTTTCAGCCTAAAATGATTTGCTTTAAATTATATTAGGCAGTGTAAATGTATTGCATTGCACAGAAAATTGCTGAATATGACCATGGAATCTATAAGTGCTGGAGACGCCTTCAAATTGGGCATTTTAGGAAGTGTTGAAAAGAGGTAAGCTTGTATTTGCCTTCCACATTTCTATTTTCCGTTAGCAGAAATGTGATAAGAGTTACCCTAAGCTCTGCCTTATTGAATTTGGCCTTGCAATGTAAAAACATAATAATCTGTTTTCTTGGTGGCTCTAGCTGTTTTTCGTTTGCAAGTAATTGTGTAGGCATTTCACGTGGGCAGCATATAGAATGTTCTTTGTTAGATTACTATTTGCCTGGGAAGTCAGCAAAAATGAACAGATTTTGTGAACGGTGTAATTTTCCACGTTATTGCCACCACAATCAGAGTCTGTTGTTCCTTGTCCGTAGTTGAGGTCTTAGCAGATTTGCTATTTCATTCCTTTAACTAGAATAGCTTGTATAGACTAACAAATACCACTTTCTCACTTACCGTCCTGACAGAAGAGGATTGCCAATATTTGCTGGTCGTCTGCCAAACCAGCTGCTGGACTACACAAACTTGCCAAATGTACCAGCACTTGGAATATAATTAACATTGATTTCCTAGCTTGATTGTGGTGGTTTGATTTCTCCCTTAAGCCCCTTCATGCTTTTGAGATGTGAATGTCTCAGCATGCAGCCATATCTAGGGTAGACTGCATGCAGCCTGTGAACGGAGGAGGAGCGACTGCAGGAGTTGGCGGCCACAGGACCTGAGCCCTGCTTGTTTGAGTTTCCAATCGGCTCAATCCCAGATTAGTTGACAGAGATGCTGATGAGTCTTTGCTAAATCAGACCTTGTTGCTGTACCAACATAACCTCAGAGCTCTCAATGAACTGGACAGATAGCTAAGAGGTGGTGACGGGCAGTCAAACTTTCCTTTGTGAGACAGCAACTGGTAGCACAGTCAGCCCGTGAGTGGACTTCACTTGAGAAAAAGAGCACTGGTTCCCTTAACTTCAAAGCCATTCTTTCACCTTTCCAGTACCTATTGTGCAAGCACTCTGTGGGACGTTGCTATGTTTACTGTATGGAGTATTTATAGCGGCAGATGAAGAGACTCCTGAGGCGAATTCCACCTGGGGAATGTTTCCGTTACTCCCGGGAGGACGAGCAGAAGAGTTGCACATTTAGCCTGCTGCTGAAAGAACAAGGGAGGGCTACATAAACCAACAAGCATGACTTAAGATAAAAAAAACAACTTCTGCTGCTTTCATGGGACGTAAACGGCCCAGAATCAGACAAATATCCTGTCCTCCTTCAAGCAGGTATGATGACAGAATATCGCAAGACTTGTATGATTCATACGTGATGGAATCTACGAGACAGAGCTGAGATTTGCTTTTGGCATAGTAAACTTGAGCTGCTGACATCACGTGTGAAGTTGAGTGGAGGAGGTGGTTTGGTTCACACCAGCTACTGTATGTGTGCCAGGGAAACCCGTTAAATATTTTAATAGAGCAATGACTGCAAAGTAAACATTGAGATAGCAACTGAGATTGTGCAGAAAAGTCAACAGGAACAACAATTTTCTCATGGAACTGATTGAGTTTGAAGTCAGCTATATCACCCAAAACACAGGTAAGTTATTTTCCTAAAGCTGTGTCTCAGTCAAATCTGAATTCTGCTGCCATAGAGAAGAACTTGATTTGACTGTCCGTATCTAAGGAGACCCAAATGTTGAGTTCTGTCTGATACAGACATAATGTTTAACGCTGTTTTCGATCTACGCTAGAGTTGGCACTACAGGTAATCAGAAAGAAAGAGGAAGAAGGGCACTTTATTGATTCCCGTAGGGTAATTAATTCTTTGCATTCTTACCCATCCTCAATGAGGAGCAGTGGGCAGCACACATGCGCATGCAAGCAAACACACACACGCACGCATGCACACACACACACAAACACACAACAGCATCTGTTTTTTTATTTAATTGAGTCAGTTTTGCATAGATACATTTGACCATAGACGTCACTTCCATCAGATGATGCAGCTTAGGGGAAAACAAAACACAAGTACTGGAGTCAAGTTTTATTTAATACTCGTTCGAGTTACAGAACAGGTTGGGTGGTGGTGTGGGTCATAGGCAGCAGGTTGTGAATGGTCGTCTGTGGTATCAACATTTCATCACAGGTTTGATCTGTTATTGCTCCTTTTACTACAACCAACTGATAACGAAGCAATTGTACAAGCAAAAATACAAATGCCAAAATGTGTGAGTTTGTCATTCTTGTTGGTCAAACTGCTGCTTTTCTGGAGATTTAAAACTAAAGAATTCTCCAAGCTTTTTAACATTAAGGTGGCATTATTTGTGGTTATTGGAAAGCCTTTCTTGCTCATTCTTTGAGTTTATTTGTTTCTTATTTTTGCCATTACCACATTTTTGCAATAGACATTATTTCTTCATCATCTTGGCTGCTTGTATATCTTTTGTCTGCAATATGAACAATCCAAAGGGTAGTTCCTTTGATTTTTGCAGGTTTAAATATGGTCTTAGATTCTGAGTGAGACATGATTTCTGTACTCCAGTACAGGGCGCTATTATGGGTTATGAGTTTATAAATGATTGCCACCCAATGAGAAAATTGCCTGTAACTATTATTCAGCCCTTAGCAATGAGGAAACATGACAACTGTTACTTTCTTCCTGTTGCATAATCCAGACATAAGACTCCAATTTTGTTACACACTCCATACCGTCTTGCTTCTTTTGTCTCTGAACATTAACCTGTGAATGACATATGATACCCAAACAAACATAAACAAAGTTATATTTCATACATGATTCAACAGGTTTTGAGTTTGGATTCCAGTTTGACAATCAATCAACAGTTGAAATGAAATTATTATGGACCTCCATATATATGCTATGGCTGTCTTCCTTGTCCCCAGTATGTCTCTGTGTTTTCCTTACTGAGTGGACCAGCAATGTACCCACTGCTTGATTCCAGCACGCTGCTGTGAACACGGTGGTCGACTTCACTTGGTGTGATCGATGAGACAGGTTTACCTCTGTCTCACTGCTTAGCCGGTGTTGCACGTTTCCTACAAGTGGGAATGTGTACACACCTTTTTGACTGGTGAATGAGGGCTGTGTTTGTGTGCTGTGTAGCATGTGACTGTGTGTGCTGTTTTGGAGGAAAAACACACCCTGCCTGTATTCCACAGCACGTGTGCGAACACTTGGAGTATGTGTCTAATTAGGAGTTCAGGACAGAGAAGCTCCAGAACAGCTGGCTTCTTTGTGTTTGTTAGTATCTGCTGTGTCTGTGGAAATGTTCCACAGGATTAACTCCAGCAACACACAAGATGATATTTAGGCTGACATTCTTTATTATTCATCACTCAGAAACAATATTAACATTAAAATAAATCTGCACTGAAAAATGTACACATGCACGCACGCACGCACACACACGCACACAGACACAGACACACACACCGAGAGAGAGAGTTACGCAACCAACTGAGTGTCAACATTTGTTTATTTCTGTTTTCAGCTAAATGTTTTGCATCGCAGCCCTGTGTATGGTTGCTTTGCATTATGTACAGACAATGTAAGCCAGTTTTATGCAAAACAAATGTCAACACAACTGTGGAATGATGTCTTGTGAATAACTAATACTTTTTTCATCCTATGACATCAAGATAATAACATATCACGGTGTGCTTTCCTTAGTTTAGTAGCGCTCAGGGAATCAATAATCATTCTATCTGAAAATCTGTGCATTTTTCTCATGGATTTGAGGCCCTCCTGACCAATTTGGCACAAATTATTCATTTTTGTGCTACCTGAAATATTGATTACTGAGCTTAAAGTACTGTAGACAGTTGTCTTTATATTTTGTCCATCTAGTCAAAAAGATGGATGTTGCCACAGTTTCTCACGCTGACCCTCATGCCTTTTTGATAAATTCTTGCATAAGCTCTGTCTAGTCTAAGTGTAGCTCTCATTAAGTTCAAGAAAATCTGAGTCTCCTCTTTGCTCAACACAAAACCCACCATGCATCTGTAAAAGTTACAAGGGTGGTTTCAGTTACATATTGCCTCTTTAACAACTCACCACAAAATTGACCAAGTGAGTGTAAAATATTTTTCTGTAATGGTTTACAGTCTTCTAAATTAGTTTTTCCATTTAGCATTCATAACTTCAAATTGTATAAAAAGGCGGCACAGTGGCGTTGTGGTTAGCACTGTCGCCTCCGGGTGCTCCTTTTTCCCCCACCCACAAAAACATAAACTTTAGGTTAATCACTCTTGCCATTACTCCTGACCAAGGCAAGGTGGAAGATCTGATCTGTATGTGTTGGCTGCCCACTGCTTCTCATTCAGGATGGGTTAAAGTGCAGAGAAATAATTTCCGAAGTTTCATTCTTTCTCTTTCTTTCTTTCCTTCCAAAGAAGTCAGTAGAAACCTCACATTATCAGATAATCACTGTATTAGATTATCCACCAACACATTGACTTGCTCCTTCAGGTCCCTGGATGCCCCGCGGCGCCCTGTCGCCGGCCGCCCAGTGCCTCCTGATGGCCGGCAGCTGACCCCACCGGCAAAGATGATGCTGCGCGAGCAGCTAAGAGAGAAGATCTCGGCGGCCTTCTACCGCCATGGGCTGCTGTGTGCCTCCTACCCAGTACCCATCATTCTCTTCACCTCAGCTAGCATCCTCACCTGCTGGTAGGTCTGTCTGTGACTGTGTCTATGTTTTAGCATTTTGTCTGAATTTGTTTGGTAGACCAACAGTGAAAGCCTTGGAGCTTAGTGTGATTATTTATATAGAGAGAGGCAGAATCAGACTGTTTCTATGGATCTTTATGTATAAGGTCTATACATCATATTTTTGCTTTTAATCACAATAAGGAAATGTTTTTGGAGCATGGAGTACATGTAGATATACTAACTGTGAGAAACCAGGTCCATTCTCTTTCACAACCTACTCGCTCAGAGTATCAGATGTTAATCTTATTGTTTGTTTTACAAAGCACGCTGGCTTCTGACAGGAACAGGCTTACATGAATCTGTTCATCGGTTACTGTCAGCTTTCTGTTTCTGTGCAAAAAGCTGTGTCATGAGACGAGGCTTCAGGCAGCTAATTTGATTCATGATAATTGCTTACAGTTTGTGATTAATGAAGTCAAAGTTTGACTGAGTTTTGACCCTGAAGATATTGTATATGTGTGTGAGGCTACACATATATGACGTGTGATCCCATATATATAGTATGGCTGTGGCCTGTTGCATTTTCCTGAGGTTATGTGCACACCTCATAATGATGAAAGATGCATCAAAACTGGATAGAAAAGCATTCCTGATGAACTTAAGGCAGGTTAGACTGAAGAAAAAGTGATTGCACGGAGAACCTGGTTCAACTCAACTGACCTGGACATCTGCACACACATAACAGCCCCCTGCTGCAAGCACAGGACATGCTCTCTCACAAATATGCCTTTCTCTTCTTGCTGAATCACTCATCACAAAAGTGGACAGAAATGTGTTGCCAGGTTTCATCAGTAAAGGCATAAAAAACATTCACACACACACACACACACACACACACACACACGCACACACGCACATGCACACACACTTTGTGCTGCCATTGCAGCATTTTGCAGCAGGGGACCCAACCAAATGGCCGACAGACCATCAACACCTAGGCCAAAGTACAAGACAAAAGCTCGATGATGGCCATGTAAACGGGGCAACTAGAGCAGAGGGCTGTGAGAAAGCAGCCTGGTGAGAATGGGAGTCCTGTCCTTCCATTTGCCTGTCAGGAGGGGGGCCAGCACTGCACAAAGGGGGCCTTTGTGAAGGTACAGTGACCTTGGACAGTGTAGAGGCAGAAGGAGGGAGGAACAGAGAAAGGAAAGATTATTTGCACTGTCACCCGCCCAGGATAATCCAAACCCCTTCTGCAGTTCTATTTCTGGCAGAAATCTGGAATACTGAGCATGATTATGCCATACATGATAAAGTCATATTTAGTTAACAGGGACTGGATGATTGATACAGGCCCCAACGTAAAACAAGAGACTAATATCCCTAAAATCTGTTCATCATGTAATTCAAAAGGACACTTTTGGCTTGGCATTTGTGCATGGCATAGGTTCTTTACCATGGCGATGGCCACAACATGACCATGCAGAATAATCACTCATCAGTTCAGAATCACAATATGTGTTGCATTAATTGCATTTTTTAAACAATTCTTGCATTTCTATATACTGACAGACTGGTCAAAGGTGAACAGCTGCAAGGTTTGGAGTCACCAACTCTATACGGAAGGATTGAATGTCCAGCTCAGCGCTTTGCTTGTGTGAAAGCACGACATCACTCCTGTCGGCATGACACCTTGGCTTAGTGATGCTTGAGTCCACGGGCATGTAAATACACACCGAGGACAGCCTGTTAGGCTTTGTTCTATGATCCGTCCGTCTCTCCTGGCACCACTGAGAATCCAGTCTGTCACCCAGGGTTCAGGGTTGCCAACACTAACACTTCAGAATATACCCACACACACATACACGCACAGGTCAAAGAAATGTGGTTTAGTGCTTGGAGTAAACCTGTTTGATAAGAGCCCTCCTATTCCCCAGAGAGAGGGGGAGCAGCCTCTCTAGTTAATACTTAATCTGGCAAGAAAAGCCAGAGGCCCCGGTTTCATGTTCTCAGAAGGGAACACAGTGAACACACGTGTGTCCTCCCCTCCACAGATGAGTTATACCTGTACATTCTTGCTGTGACACATTGCTGCATGTGCAGCTGTGAAATGTCTGCTCCCCCTCTCTTTGTCTTATTTCGCTGATTCTGAACGTTGTTAATAGATGATGTTGCTTAAATATTGGTTGAACTGACTTCCCTGTGAATCTGTAAGGTTGGACACATTTGTAGAAATTACAGGCATTATAGATAATGGACGGATGGATGAACATCAGCACACTTGCAGTTTTATTCACTTTACTGTTTACTGTGTTTACTTCATCCCCTCTCCTGACCCCTCCACCCTCTCCCTCAGCTATCCATTGTTGAGGCTTCCCTTGCCTGGGACGGGACCTGTGGAGTTCACCACGGGGGTGCGGGACTACAGCGTCCCTTCCCATGAGTCTCAGGGAGACTTCGGAGAACGGCCAAACTGGGTAGGAGTGACTCAGTCATGTTTATGTTTTATCATTCTTTTAATTGATTTCATTCCCCAACCCTTTAATTAAACCATTACTCTTACCTACTTAATTTGAAAAACAAACCAAATAACCATAAAATCTGGTTATTTCTCAAAAAGAAAATCCACTTTGAAAGTCTATATGCAGACAGAAACACCTATATACATTTCACAGTGTTCTGTTGACTCATTAATAATGAAAAGAAAACGCTAGACACATGTCAAGAATAGTTTTGCTTGCTGTACCTTGGAAGCACATTAGGGAACATAACATACACAACAACAACCAACTTTTCATGATTGGACATAAGCCGTAGTCGACAGTGAAATATATTCATTGTGGGTGGAATGGTGGCCTTTTTAATTCATACAGTCAGTACATGTGGATGCACAAGTATTATCTCCACAAATTAAAAAAGAATATGTCTCTTTCAGAAGGTGTCATGGAGGTACGTAAAGGGACCGTTGAACTGGTTTTTAGATTCTGCATGTTTACCCAATTTCCCTGGGGGGCTAAATAAAGTATTTATGATTCTGTTTTAGGTATTTTCCTCTCTTGGTGTCTGTTAATCCTTAATCTCTCCACACAACACTGATGCCACAACAGCACCAAAGATTAGGATGACCACTCCTAACGTTATCACATTGATTTGACATCACCTCACCAGCAACTGACAGTTGTGTTTTGCATGGAATCATGGAAATGGTTGTTTGCAACCTTGCAGTTCTTGTCCCCTAACTACAGTTAGTTGTCAATCACGAGAGTTAAAAACGCTAAATAAAGGATTATCCCTTTACATCTGCCTGTTGTTTATGTATGTGTTTGTCTGTCCACTTGTGTATGTGTGTGTGTCTTGTGTGTGTATGCGACAGTATCGGGGTCCTCCAGTTGCCTACATCCAGCAGGTATTGGTGAAGGCGGCGGTGTCTCCATGGGACAACAGCCTGGTGCCGGTGGACGTCTTTCGGTCACCGCTGGGCCAAGTTTTCAACCTTTTAGAGGAGATTCGCAACCATGTTCACACAGACAGGTATACACACCACAAAGACACACGCTGAGTACACAGGATTATACAGCAAACAACTGCAGACTCAGTTTCTTTTCTAGTTTTCCAAATATTTTACTTTAGAAACATGAGTGTAGACAAACAGAAATGTGTTCAGGTTCATGTATCCTATTGCTTAAACCCTGTTACAGTTTAAGTACAATGCTTCATGTTTGTCAGTTTATCATTGGCAGTTCAAAGTCCAGTGAACATATCAAAACATTTCTACTGTAGTTGGACCAAAAAAAAAATCAATGACTTTAAGCTATGAAAAGAGCAGGTCACAGCTATTGATCTGTTATGAATTACAAGGTCTACTTTGTCACGGGACATGTAATCGTGTTTTGTGCCCCTGGGCTTGTCTGAAACCTAGAACAAGTACTGACTGGAAAACAGAATTTGAGAGAGACTTTGCTTCGAAGTTGTGGAGGGCAGATGATCTCAGTGAAATTTTCTCACGCATAAAAGCTTTCTCTGTAGAGTAGAACTGATGAAATGATGTGTCTCTTCATATACAGCTGACTATACCTGGGACTATGTGGCCAAAATATCATAACACAATATTTTCACATATGGCAATATAACAGTATTGTATTATATTTTGTTTTCCAATACAAATACCTTCAGAAATGCATTAGTAAGCAAGGCTTTCTACTAAAATTGTTAACTATTTATGCTTTCTTAAATACACAGCTGAAGTTTGCACAGCCCTTATTTTCATTCCTTAGCCACCAGCTTACATGACAAGTGTGAATGATGCGAAGACAAATTGCATGGTGTCTGTCAGCTTTGTCACTATCAACAACAGCATGTTATCAGCGCACTGTTACATTAACTCCTTCTGCCTTACTGGACACCTTTTCATCAATTTGATGCCCCTCTTCTTTCTGTACTTTCTCGCTTTCTCTTTTTCATTTACCCTGTGTCCTTTCCCTCTTGACCTCTCTTCATTTTGTTCTCCATCAGCTCTGGGGTTCGGAGTCTGGAGACGCTGTGTCTCCAGGTAACAGACCTGTTGCCAGGGTTACGGCGAATGCAGTCGGTGCTGCCGGAGCACAGCTGTCTGCTCGTTTCTCCCGGTAACTACTGGCAGAACCAGCGGGAGCTGTTTGACTCGGACTCTGACCTCCTCAAGACCATTCAGAAACACGAACCCAAAGGCCTGCACACCTCTGCAACACTGCGAGGTAGGGGCAGGGAGTGAGGATGTCTCAGCTGCAGGGATACGTGGACTAAATCAACTGTCTGTAAACCCACAAACAGGGCTATTGTTGCCAATGCAATGGCTGAATGTTCACATGATATTCTCTATCCTGACAGCTTTCCTTTGCCAAGTGGTTTTATAAAAAAAACAAAAAAAAAACATGCATTTCAAAAGCATTAAGGTTTGATTTTCTTCCCCACCTGCGTACAAGGAGAAATAGTCTTCTCCTTGTCTTCCTGCTTCAGCCACACTGAGTGAAGACGGGCATTAGGAGGAGAAAGTTTGTAGAGAGTGTTGGAGGTGACTTTAAGGAAGGCTTAGAGAGGTTGATCGACAAATAGGATAGAGATCAGATGTTCTTTGCAGGAGTCTACTCTAATCTCAGGTGCAATCTCATGCCAACATCCCCGTGAGACCATGTTTTGTTCAATTCAGTTTCAATTCAATTCAATTCATGGCACTTTACAGGTAGAGCAGGTCAAGATCATACTCTTGAATATGTAGAGATCCAACATTCCCCCATGAGCCTTGTTCATCTCGCACTCCCCAAAACCTCACCTTAATCTGATATTTGTCCAGTTTGTATTTGGTTTGAGAACATGAAAGTGAACATGTGAACATTTATCACTCATCAAATACTGTCATACGTTTTAACGTTTGCAAAATGAAGATTCACGGGTCCACACCTGTCCAAATTATATTTTGGTTATGTAATGCATCATAACCACGGCAGGAGAAAACGTGGTCTTCAGAAGCGTGAGAGAGCTTAGACTTCTAGGCCCATGAAGACCTCCCTGATGGAATAGAAGGGTGCAAGTTCATTCTGGGTCCTGCGTGGTAATTTGGCTGCATTATTAGAAGAATTCTCCCATTATTTGTAAGGGCAGCGTAAGAGATGGATTAACGGTATCAACAAACTAAGAGGCTTTAATGTTGTTGTTGAACTTTCTGAATACTGAAATAATGTTACCCACTGACATATTGAACCAAATCACGCTTCTCGGCTGCCCAAAGCTCAGCATTATTCTCCCTCATTTTATGGCTAAGGTGATTTACAGGAGGAAAGTTGGAGCCCTGGATAGTTTGTCTGCTAGACACACAGAGGAACACTCCAACAGGTTTCTTGTTCTCTCTAAGTTGACATAACGCCAGTCAGTCCTGTTTGTAACAACTGGTATTTAGAGCAGCTTTTTTTAACAATAGTTGTCTGTGTAAGAAGTAGAGTACGGTAATAATTTGAATGCGGTCTTTTATTAGGAGCCCATTCTCTTCAGGTCATGGAGATGCTCAAAAAGTTGTGAAATTTATAGATTGTTCTTTTCTGCCCTGGAAAAATCTAGGAAAAATAAGTTTACACCAAACATTCTTGGAAAAGTCAGGGAATTGTGAAAGGTATTGTTTTAATCCTTCTTATTCCAATCAACTGTTAATGATTTACAATGCTATAGACTATAATAGGATGAAGAAACAACATTGGAGCCCAGGCAAAGCCCTGATGCCTTGTGGGTTGTCGTCATAGTAGTGCAGTCAGAGGTCAACACACATTGATGCAATCAGACATGTCGTTAACAGAACGTATGAAGAAGGAAATGCTCTCTCCAACTATTAGGCCTTACTCAAAAGATTAAAAAAAAAAATGCCAGGCATTGTGTGTTTTTAAAATTCTCCTAGTAAACACAAAATTTTATACAGATATTAAAGATTGCAAATAAAACTACTCTGGATCTCAAAAATGGAAAAGATACCAACAAATAGACTTGATAAATAGACTCAAAGTTAAACCTGCTGCAGACCCATGAAATACCACAATATATTAGCATTGATTTCCATGATTCTCCTTATCCGTCTGCACATTTACATGTTATTATTATTTCTGTCTTGTCAGATGTGTTGTCTAAAGTGTAAGGTACTGATAAGTTTTAACGTGCATGTAAATGTACTGACTGCCAGCTGCAATAATATAGGAACATAGTTAATAAAAGTAGCGGTTTAAATCATGATTTTACGCCATGTGTTTCACAGTGTTCACATGATACTGTCTCAGAATAGTTGCAGTTTGCAGGAACGTTCCACATACCAACAAAAGAAACAGAATGACTGCTGTTATCATTAATGAAGCCATAGATGAGTAACAACTGTAATCAGCTATCTTTAAGCTGCCTCTGATATAAATGTTTGAAGTTTAATGGTGACTAATGGATGAATCAGTGCTTGTGTTATGTGTCTTACTGACTTGCTGTCAGTCAGTACATTATCAGGCCACGATTTGCGCTAATGTGCTTCCATGAGTGCCATTTTAAAATCTTGATTGTATGTGTATGCGTCTGTTTCAGACCTGCTGTTTGGCGTCCCTGGAAAGTACACGGGGGTTAGTCACTACAACAGGAAGAGGGTGGTGACATACACAATCACTGTGGTGTTGTCCAGCTATGATGCGAGGTATGTTACAATCTGTACGTGACAGAGGAAATGAAAGAACAGCTTCACTCAGATTGTCTACATATTTGACAGCCATCCCACTGTGAATGTTGAATTCTATAACCTTCTGTATTCTACTCTATATTCTTTTTACACATATTCTCTGTATTATTTTCACTCTTTTGGTTTGCATCTGGAGTCCTCTTGTGTCACAGTCAAATATATTTTGGAATATGGATATACAATATTTCCTTCACATATAAAATATTGATTTGTTCAGTCAAATGTGTGTCCTGCATTGATTTAGGAGAATTTGGCCTATGTTCTTGCTAGATGTTGTTTTTCACATTATATTTGAGACATTATTATCTGAAGATCATTATGACCAATGGACTTCCTCGAAGGTTACTCCCATGTTTCCACCACAATCCTCACACCTCGGAGCAGATACTTGGGCTTTTGGAATGTCCTTAAAGATTGATTGATTGATTTCCTTGTATCCAAGGCTATAGTAGAAAGTAATAGTCAAATAAGATCTTTGGAAAGGATTAGTAGTCTCACTTCTGAGCGCCTCAAGTATGCTGCTATGGTGGCCTCAGATTTGTGCCATCCATTCATCTGCACTGTACTTTCATCTCTCCCATGAATGGATCAATTAGATGGCTATAAAACTGACTGATCATCATGACATGATTGCATGTGAAGTGATTTTGACAATGATGTCTCTGTGTCTGTCTGTCCCTCCGTCCAGGTTCCTAGGCAGCCTGAGGTCCCGTCTGAAGCAATTGCACCCGTCTGCGAACTGCAGCCTGAGAGACGACCACATGGTTCATGTCCACTTCAAGGAGGAGATTGGCATTGCTGAACTCATCCCCCTTGTGACTACATACATCATCCTGTTCGCCTACATCTACTTCTCCACACGTCAGTCAATCTGTTACTTTCATCACTTGTATTCATATTTCATTCTTTTTCACCTCACTAAACTGACTTACTCAATGACCTTTTTTCACCTACTTGCTCTTTTTTACACTCACTCACTCCCTCCCTCCCTCCCTCACTCTTTTCACACTTCACTCTTACATGCCCCCTTTTCACGAATCTCATTGACTCACTCTTTTTCACACACCTTGCTTGCTGCCAAAGTGCAACACTCGTGCCAATGTTTGTATGTACACGTGTGTCCCAGGCTCGTTCCTGTCTGGCTTAAGGATAATCCTCTGCAGGAAGTTGCACTATTCTATAAGAATGCTCTGCACAGCTCAGATTAGCATCTGCCAGTGCAAACTTAAGAACACACAAACTTATCACAAAACACAAAGGAAGTATTTACAGTGAAAACATTTGACTGTGTGAGTAAACTGAATTCACTCTGTTAATCAAATCAGCCCAGCAATTAATAGTGTCAGCTCAAGTAACGATCACAGCTTTTGAATTCATTTGTTTTTGCATCACCAACATTAAGTATTCAGCACCCAGGCCATCTGTCCTTATGTCTGTGTTGTTGAATAGTTAATATGTGTGTAGTATTTAGCAGTTATCGTGCCCTGCTCTCAGTGTGGCTTTGTTTTCCTTCCGGCAGGTAAGATTGACATGGTGAAATCCAAATGGGGTCTGGCTCTGGCTGCTGTGGTCACGGTCCTCAGCTCTCTGCTTATGTCTGTAGGACTATGTACTCTGTTTGGATTGACACCCACACTCAACGGAGGGTAGGAATACACACATTCTTCAATTTACTGCAGTTTTATCTGTCTTACTTTGTCTTGTTCACTCAATATTTTGTATTTCACTCACTCACTCTAAAATTTTGACTAATTTCTTTATGTTTTGTGGTCATGTGATGGAAGAGAAAGAAGTGATTGTTGGTTATTGGGGAAAGAAGTGAAGGAAACCATACTTTCTACTAGTCAACTTGGTGGTCTTTGATTATTATTGTTATTGGATGAATCTTGTATTAAAAGCTGGGCCAGGACTGTTTTGGTATCTAGGCTTGGCTTATGGCATGTCCGAAACACAATTTAATAAAAACAAAAAGATGAATTGTAGACTATAACGATTTGGTGTCCAAACGCATTCTTGTTTTTGCTTTTAGTCAGGGTTGGGCCTTGTCATAGTCATAGAATTTGTTAGTCATGCACACATGTCATCCTGAGCAGCTAGTCCCACTTAGGACAGAAGGGAACCATGTTTATACCTTTAAGGAAGCCTGGATTTGTGGGCAATGCAAAAAGGCTTCATATGTAGAGAGAACAGGTGGTGGTGCGTATGTAGCTTTTTCTTGTTCTTTGTTATCTTAATGCAGTTAATGATATAAAGGAGAGATGTTTTTATGTATTTGTGTGTATATATATATGCGTGTCACACAAACACAGAAATAACAACCTTTCTCTGTGTAGCACATACAGAGTATTCACACCTCATCACAAATGGCTGCGAAGTGGGTACTTCTGCCAGAGTTGTGAAACACTCCCACAGTGTCATGTGAAGCACTCTGCAAATGTAGTGCTCGATTCCAAACTTTGTTGTAGCCTAAATTTCTCATCGGCATGGTCTCCTGTTGATATTGTTTGTTCTGATCAGGGTTGTTCATGGTACAGCATGGTGCCGGTATGTGATCAATATGGAAATGCACCATCATTCTCAGAAAGACAAAGACAGATTCACCAGCACACTACTTGTGCAGACACATGCACACACACACACACACACACACACACACACAGACAGAGGAGCTTTTTAAGTCCCGCTTCCTGTGCGGTGACTTAATAGGTTTGTGCTAATATTTACAGCTAGTGGGCAAAAAAGTTAATGTGTTAGCGAGGACCAATGAAGAAGGATATGCGCAAGGATGTGTGTGGGGCTTTCCACAGGGGGCGGAGATTAAGTTATGTTGACGCGTGATGGTTGTCCAATCATTTGAGGATCACTAGAAAACAGACATTGTGGCGTGACAACAGCACATTGTCTTCTAACCATTCATAAGTTAACATGTGTAAGCCCACTGTGGGATGTGATTTCCACACACACACACACACACACACACACAGATCAAGGTCTACAGGTTGAATTTCTATGCATAGTGATTCAGAATGTGTCTGATGCAACCTACAGGGCTGTTTACAGGATCTTCTAGTAATACGCTTCACATGTGTAGTATCCACTTGTCTGTGTACTTAAAAACATCTTTTTACATCTTTTTTTTTGTTTTTGTTTAATTACTCACCGTAGATTTTTCATGAAAACTCAATTTGTTTGAGCTTAACTGCATTTGATGGTTCGTATGGATGACCATAGATATACCTAGAAAAAATTAACTCCCCTGCTGTTCTTGTATTTCATTTTAAGGTTGTAATGACTGTTTTTGTATTAACTCTCTGCAGGGAGATTTTTCCTTACTTGGTGGTTGTAATTGGCCTGGAAAACGTCTTGGTTCTCACCAAGTCGGTGGTGTCCACCCCCGTCGATCTCGAAGTCAAACTACGCATCGCTCAGGGTAGGAGGTCATGTGTCTGTCTGTCTGTCTGTCTGTCTGTCTGTCTGTCTGTCTGTCTGTCTGTCTGTACATGGTGTATGTCAGGGTAAGATGTAATGTTAAAATCTTGATCCGATTAGCTTTTAGAGCCCCTTACTTTACACAGAAAGAGAATCTGAACTTCTCAAGTGTCTCTTGTTTGTTTTTATGGTTGACTCTTTGTTTCTGCAGGCCTCAGTAATGAGAGCTGGTCTATCATGAAGAACATGGCCACTGAACTGTGCATCATCCTCATTGGATATTTCACTCTAGTCCCTGCTATCCAGGTAAATACACTCAGGTTGAACTGCTGTAGCCACAAAGAAAATAACACATACTGAAAAAGAGATCGACTTAGGTTATGGAAGTGTAATTGAATGAGAATGATGTGAATCTAAATGAAAATGTAAGTCTGATCCTCTGATGTCCCTTTTGTTCACTGAAGGAGTTCTGTCTGTTCGCTGTGGTCGGGCTGGTGTCTGACTTTTTTCTGCAGATGTTCTTCTTCACCACAGTCTTATCTATAGACATTCGCCGGATGGAGGTGAAAGCACTAACACGAAGCACCTACGTATCTGAAGAGCAGGCACAGGTCATGCTGTATGCGATGTACTCTACTGATGTATCTGATTTAAACCATACACTCATAAAGTGACCTAGATATTTTTTAAAAGCATCCCACACGTGCTCTGTTGCTTCGTTTTCCTGTCACATACACAGGAACCTTTAACCAACATTTAGCTCACTTCTTTGTTAAATTCCAAGAAGCTTCATCAGTAGGTAAAAACCTTAAACAAAATCTTACTTGGTTTTATTATGTTAAAAAATACAGAAGCATTTAGATCATTGTTGAACTCCAGTCAATTTAGGCTCCGATGACATAAAAAATATGTAATATGTTTTGTTAGAACCTGCATGACTGTTATAATCTGACTTCTTGAACCTGAAAACATTCCACTAGAAACTTGAATATGCCTATCTTTATTAGATAAGAGATACTGATGGAAATTGGTCTTCAACCCATGCATTTTGGATGGAGGTTTAGAACAAAATACTCACATTCACAAACTAAGGCAAAAACCAGGACCACCACAGTTAACTAGCAATACAGCATACTGCTGCAAGGAGAAGCACTGTAATGATGCATCACAATGTTTGGAAAAATCCGAAACATCTAAGCCCTCTCATCATCCCACCTAGCTGGCTGATTTGAACCGCCGCCTGCCGGCCGAAGCAGGTCTGCCTCCACCCAAGCCTGGTCCCCTTCGTCCACGTGAGGTCCCCCCTCCCCCGCGACCCTCCCCTCACACCATCACCCTGCAGACCCCGGCCTTCAGGAACCTGAGGCTTCCCAAAAGGCTGCGTGTGGTGTACTTCCTGGCCCGGACACGACTGGCCCAGCGCTTCATCATGGTGAGCAGAGAAGATTGACTTATCTGTCTGGATTCACTGCAGTTTTCATCCAACTGTTTAAGTGATTAGGGATCGACTGATTATCGGTCTGGTCGTGTATTGGTTGCGATATTGCTTGTTTTTTTATTATATCGGTATCGAAGTTTCTTAATCAGCAGTTGATAAGAAAAGACGTCTTCTTTTGTGATGAATGCGCTACGCTAACACAACTTGCGCTCCTCTGACGCAGCCACCACTGTTGTGGCTCTGACACCACTGCAGCTGCAGCTGAGTGAGAGAGCGAGACAGCATGTTTACCTTCACTTAAGCAGTACAAAATAAAATAAAAATATATCGATAATTAAGTAAGAGAAGAATGTCATAAATGTTAAACTCATTTGGCAGTTGCTAAAATTCCGTACGCTGTGACATTACTTTCAATTTATTCTCTTCGTGTTTCATCTCTCCCCCCTCTTTACACAGCCGTTGTCGGCAGATTTTAATCAAGTAAACAACAATCCAACAATATACCAATCCTCCTACACATATATTTCACAAAATATGCACAGAATTAACGGAGCGGAATAATCGTGAGTTGCACACTAACCTCGTTGACTAGTTACGTCAACGTGGGTCCGATATGATAAGACATGATACTTTTACTGTCATTTTAAGGATACGATGAAATGTCGGTTAGAGCATACATCAGCATAAATACACAATAAGAATAAAACCTATAAAACCATGGTGAGGTGGCAAGGTACTTTATTTACATATGTATATTTATTTTTATTATTTAGTTTGTTCAAAGTTGGCTACCTGCTGTCTATGCAGTCCCTCTATTTTTTTATGTTTTGGAAGTTCATATTGAAGATTCCAGATTTAAAGATAAAGATCTAGTGCTTACAACTTCATGCACGTCAAAACGTATTCTTCAAATATTTTATTTTTTAACAAAATATTCTATTAAATATATGTTAATTTATCAGCAGCATTGTTTTTGGGTTTGTAAATTTTGGCATTTACTATAACTGAATATCGGTTAGTGAAGTGATACGAAACACGTGACAACATAGCTGCAAGTGTTAAATACATTCCCAAGGAAGGCACAGTCTCATAAATCGTTTGGAATTGGTTTGGTTTTGCGGAGTCAGATCTTGAACAAACCACAGTCTGCCGCAAAGTTTGTTTAAAGGCTGTTGCAACTAAAGGCAGCAGCACGACCAATTATTTCAACATCTCAAACAGAGGCATGCAGCCGAGTGGGAGAAATGTGTCTCACTCCCAGATGCACAAGACCACGTCAGTCCACAAACACCCGCTAAATAGCTGCCGACATTAGCGGAATAATTTTCCCATTGTGTCCCTTATGACAAGAAAGGGACCTTGTAGAAAGCTTTTACTGACTATATACTTAAAGTGGAAAAGTCTGGGTTTATCCACATAATGAAAACTATCAACCCCAGGTTGACAGGAGCCTAAAAATGATATTGTTTTGATTTATGATGATAGAAAAATTCATGTAAATATATTTTGTCAAATACTGCAGCCTTCAGTGCAAATGTAAACAACTCCCACTCCCCTCAAAATACATAGTGCACTTTTAAAGTTTGCAGCTTGCACTTTAACCCCATAAGGGAAATTCAGTGTGCAGTTGTTAATTTTTATTGCTAAAATAACAAGAGTAATTTCTTTATCATTTGTAGTTTGTTTTCAAAAAGGGAAAAAATCAATATAATGATATGAACACATATAGGAAAGAACTACTGGTGAAGGAACAAAATGGAAATGCAATCTCTTGTGTTTAACATTATAATTTAGATTTGAATCAGCAAGTTCAATGGACCACTCATGTCCATGCTTTTATGTTTTGTTTTTTTATGATGCTGTTTCATTTTCTATTTTGAAAGTAGCAACTGTGGGTTGAATAGGGGAAAATAAAATTTCACCATACAGGGAGTTGGTAGCCAGAGATGTGTTATTGAAGTGAAACTGCTGAGTGTGTGCAGATCAAGTGGGATCAGGTGCAGGACAAAATCAGTAGATAAAGAGGAGCGTTCACACACTGATTTTTATAACTGCCCAGAAAGGACTTAAAGTCACTGTCCTTCATTACCAGGTCGGCACGGTGATTTGGATTGGCATCCTTCTATACACCGACCCTGCTGGGCTGCGCACCTACCTGGCCGCACAGGTATCTGAGCAAAGCCCCCTGGGAGATCCTGCAGGAGGAGGCCTTCCCCCTCACCTGGGGGTGGCTCCAGTTTTCCACGCCGGAGATCCAACCAGCACTCTCAGTGTCCACCCAGCCCCTGACCCGACTCCCTTACCTGAGAATCAATCACAGGGACACCATGGCGCTGGCATAATGGGGCCTTTGGGGCCACTTCCTCAGGCTTCACCCTCTGTGCCCCAGATCACCTGGGGGGCAGAGGATGAGGAGGGCTGGAGGCGGCTGTCCTTCAGACACTGGCCATCTCTCTTCAGCTACTACAACATCACTTTAGCCAAGAGGTGAGCAGTCCAACAGAGCCTTTGTAACATTTCATAAGTAAGGCACAGAATCAACTTGCGTCTGATTTCAAGCTCATGGCTAGACAAATGTAACTACAGAGGCATAATAATGTGGAAGAGAATGTACACGAATCTCAAAAACTTGAATCCAAAATCTTGTACTTTTTATATTAAATCTGTTCCTGGATAGCATCCACCAAGGTTTTACGATTATTTTCTCTCCTCTTTCAGGTACATCAGCATCCTGCCTGTCATTCCTGTCACCCTCCACCTGAGTCCCCAGGAAGCCATTGAGACTCGTCACCCTCAGGACACAAGACACCCACCACCATCACCACCACCCATCCACAGAATCTCCTCGGAACTACAGACGGCTGACCTCACACTTTACAAGTTAGTACTGATACACAGACACACTTGATCGCCACTTAGAGAACAGAGAGCAATAACAAGTGGAAGAGTATATCTCACAGAGTAAATGGTTATCTATGGTCTTTACAGAATGTGTCCCTTGAGCTCATCATCTCATTTAAAGGGCAAGACAAAAACATCCATAGTACGAACGTTGTATAAACAAAAGCAGAAAAGAATTAATCAAAAACCCGCACACAATCAATAATAACAAGAACATTTAAAGTTACTGTTACAGTAGATAATAAGCAGTTTAGTTTATCAATCTTACATGATGTTCAAATTGAATTCTTCCTCAAAATTTCACACTGGGTTATGTGCTCCGAGAAAGAATATATCTGTCCGACATAAAATGAGGTTTGAAAGGCTATAAATCTGCTCCAC
Source organism: Brotula barbata (assembly GCA_900303265.1). Classification (NCBI taxonomy): domain Eukaryota; kingdom Metazoa; phylum Chordata; class Actinopteri; order Ophidiiformes; family Ophidiidae; genus Brotula; species Brotula barbata. The sequence goes on from OMNV01009464.1 coordinate 40,711, forward strand.
AGAAGATCGCTTTGGCAACAGATCTTATTGTCTCCAGGGGGAAATTCTTGTTCACAAATTAAAAGTACTGCCAACTACCTATGTATGTGTAATTTGGTGCAATGTTACGCTTATCATGCAGGCATTATGTAAATACACTCTCAGGCATAGACCGTAGTGCAGACAGAAATCACAAAGTTACAAACAGTCTTGGTTCTTTGCAGCAGGGTGAACAGATCACGCACTGAAATTGTTGTTGGTGTCTCCTTAGCAGCAGTTCATCAACTGCTGTCAGAGCCGTAAAATAACAGAGGGTCAAGGTCATACAATAACTTATCTGTAACACCGATTTCCATTGTGTTCTTAAACTTTCTTGCATTCCCAGGAAAATAATGCAGGCATTAAGTATTGTATTACATATCAACTTCCTTAACACTTAGTGATGATTAAAGAGATGAGATGAACTTTAGCACAAGCAAAGACACAAAAAGAACAGAATCAAAATACAAGAGAACACTTGCAGAAATATGAGTTGAACAAAAACTAATTCAACAAAACTATATCTGTCTAACTATACTCAACTATATTCAAACATACTTTTATGTGGTTAACTATATCTTACTATAAATGTAACTATATTCACAAGAGCAGCGCTATTCAAAAAAATTTAAGATAATAAAGTTGCATTCAGTAGGTCTGTAGACAAGTGAAGATTAAGTTTGTAGCATCATTAAGACAAATGCAAATCAAATTAAATTCAAAGGGGTTTATAAAAGATGTTAAATTTTAAAGACAAATAAAACTCTTTGTTATAAAACTCAAAATATTTGACTCAAGACTCATCACTATTTAAGTATCTTAGAAATATGTTTAAATTCTCTCAACATTTAAGTATATACTGTAATTTTACTCATAATTTTCTTCATCGGTTAAGAATCTCTGAGATGTCTGAATCCAAGATTTATGTTTTCAACATTAAACTATCTTTGTGAGAGTAACCCCCCTAACCCGGGATAGTCACTCTAACAGCAATCAGAAAACAAAAGGAGAAGAGAATAAAATGTAGATGTACAAGTCTCAACTGTTTAAAAAGAAAACCATGACAGTCAAAGGCATCCGGGCAAATAAAGAAAGCCTCGGTGTGGAACAGGTGTGTCCAAGTCTTACTCCACACCCGTTTGACTACCAAGTACGTCAACCTGGGATTCTCAATGAAACTGAGTTTCTACATTTTCTCGGTCAAGAGAGAGCAAAAAAGCTCAAGTTTGACTTAAATTGAACATCAGATTGAAAAAATTTTCACATTTGTGGACTGCATTCTGAGTCTTGCACTTCCACCTGGCCCCATAATTTGAATAATATCATGGAATTTGTCATATTCCACAGGGGAAATTTTACTAAAATCTCGATTGAAGTTGGTGAATATCAGTTAGTTTGTATCTTTTGATTTGCATACACACTTTTATTTATCCCAAAGTAATAACTCCATTCATTTATAGAAAGAAATGTATATAAATGTACAGCACTGGGGCACAGTAGGAGCTGATTAGCATGCACTAAATAGTCACACTGGAAGAATTGTACGATCCTGTTTGGGAATTAGTTCAGTTTGTTTTTACTGCCTGAGGTTTCTTGAAGTGCAGTGTGTGAAGTGTCACTGGCTGATTGTGAACAGAGACAAGAAAAAGGTTGTTTGTTATCTGTGACTTAATTGATTCACTGTTAAAACCAGTTTGGCTGACTGGTTTTTTGAACAATGCCCGCACTCAGCCATGTTACTGTGTACAGAGAGATTCTCTGTTCCTCGTGGTTCAGTGTGGTCGAGCCCACTTTCTCCTCAGTGTTTTCTGTCACTGGTGTCATTCACAGAACACCTCAAAACACACACAAGATAAACATTAAAAGGTTTATGAATTCAGTTTATAAATTCTGTTTCTGTATCATATCCTTCAATACTGTTAGATGTGGGTTTTGCATGGAAGTATTCACAGATATTTTTACATGAAAGAAAATATAGCTATGTTTGTCCTGTAACACCAGGCATGCAAATTTAAGTAATGTCCTTAATCAATAGTTGAGCCCACTTAATGATTAGAAGAGGATTTATATTTGACATTTGCTTGGGACTGGTGCTTGTCATTACATAAAGTATAAACCAGACGGAAGATATGCGCAAAATTGTCATCTTCTCCGTGGTACAAAAAAAACAACAGAATGTGTTTTTATATTTACCTTTCTTAATTTTAATTTTCAACAATGAAAATGTATTTATTAAATTATTAATCAGTAGTGCAAATGTTATTCTTGTAAATTAAATTAGTAGCTCTCTCTCTTCCTCCAGTAAATGAATAGACAGAGAAAAACAATCAATTTCATGTTGGACCCACAAATATTATTTACCAAGCATCTATAATACACAAGCCACCTTAATGAGAGATTTTCTCAATCGATGAAATTCATAAAGGCAATTAATCGATTACTGGCTAACTCAGCTGTCCCAGTGACTGCGTATTTCTACCTGTAACTGCACACATACAACAATATCAGCTGATTTATGGCCCTCAATGTTGTGTAAGAACGTGCTGGTAGGTTGGCTCTTCATCTCTTGGACGTTTATCTCCTGCAGTTTAGATACGGGGCTATCAGCTTCAGCTGGGTCAGGGTCATGACCGTGACAGTGAGGAAGTGACTGCAGTGTTTTTGTGCTCGTTCAGATGACCCCGAGACCGACAAGGCCAGCGTGATAATGATCATGATAAACAGTCTGTGCTCAGAGCAGGTTACAGCACACGGAACTAAGTTCTCAAGTCTCATCTTCAGCCAACTGATGCAAAATATTTTCAATGATTTTACATTAATTGTGATTTACATAATTTATCACAAACTCCAGGACATGGGCTCTTTTAATGTGGAAGAACCCCACTTAATGTCAAAACAAAGCTTTTCATATTTTTTTTTGCAGCACAGCAGAATGAAGCCACGATTGTACATTTAGTCTTTCATGAACCGAATGAAGGAAAACTCTTCATCTCGTGTTTAATGATAAATGATTCGAGAAATTGAAGCTCGTAGTTGTTTCCATGTGTCAGAAAATAACCTTTATTTTCCAAGTATCAGTTGTTGAATGAGTCACACTGCTGTGGTAAATCGTCCCCATCACAGTAACGCCACATTCCACACCAGTGTTAAATCTGAAGAAAGAGACGTTGCCTTTCTTGTTGTTGCCGCTAGAGGGCAGTAAGGCGTGTGTTATTCAACAAGTAGTGGAGCTTGGACAGATGTTATGTCGTGCATGTTTTTGCCATGAGGACGCTTCAGCACGTGGAGTTAAAGACCCTCAGGTGTTGCACTGATTATGGATTTATGTGTCTTCAAACCTGTCAACTTTCAGTTATGAGGCTTTCCTTGTTGGTACTCGGTTGGACTTCCTGGAAACTCATAAAACTGTGCCATGTCCTTTTCATGTGTGAAGTGAATTTCTGCTCCAAGAGTATGAAAAAAAAATCCCATATGGCTTTCATGTCATGTCCCGGGACAGAAATCTATGACCTACGTCGTTTAGTATGAGGTCTCATGGACCAGGATAAGTGCTTGAAAAAGGGATGGAGAGGAAAGGAACCTTTGTGATCCCTCATTGACTGGACTCTTCCTCCATGCAGGGTGGCCGCTCTGGGCCTGGCAGCGGGCGTTCTCCTGGTTCTGCTGCTCTTCTGTCTCTACCGAGTTCTCTGCCCTCGCAACTATGGTCAGAACGGAATCCCCCACGGGCGCCGGCGCAGGGGGGACCTGCCGTGCGACGACTACGGCTACTCACCGCCCGTCAGCGAGATCTCGCCGCTGCTTCTGAGGGGCCACAGCATGGTGAGAGAGCGTTGGATAATGTCGGACTTTATTCTTCCTGTAGTATTTGAGCTTCTTCTCTGGACTGACTTTATTTTTGTAATATTAAGACTTTTACCCCTAAATATTAAATCTTTATTTTTGAATTATTTCAGCTGTTGTAGTACTGTAGTAACATTTAATTCTCCTTTTTAATGTATTCAGCCGTGGCCTGAGTGCTGATATGAGGTTGTGGTTTCATTCGACTCTGCTGGTCTCATGCAGCTCGTTTCTTTCTCCCTGCAGGACATCGAGTGTTTGGCCAGCGACGGGATGCTGCTGGCCAGCTGTTGTCTGGCGGGACAGATCAGAGTTTGGGACGCACAGACTGGAGACTGTCTGACCGTCATCCCCAACAACGGGTGAGACAAAGCTGATTAGATATAAAAATGAGAAAACATTCATTCAAAAAAGAAATATCAGCTCTAATTGTCTAGGTCTGAGAATAAAAGATATTCTACCTTTTTATTTAGTACTTAATTTCAAGTACTACAATAACACAAACAAACAGCCACGCAAAGACATACACAAAAAGAGAGGACTATAAATGAAAAGAATTTAAAGTCTCAACCTACTTTTAAAGATTGTCCTTCACTCATATTTGGTGATGCCTTGCAGCAAACTTAATCTCTGTCTTCTGTCTTCTTCAGGCTGAGACGCAGCAGTAGCAGCGGCTGCTGGGACCAGCGGGATGGCTGGGACAGTGTGGGCGGAGCTTCAGAGTCTGACTGTGTAGGCTCTGACGGTCACGACCCCACCATCAGTGGCGATGCCCTGTCAGAGGATGAGGGTTATCCTCTGAGACGCCGTACGGCACCCGCCCTGCCCACACTCTTCACTGACCAGCCCGACCTCACCCCCCTCATAGACACAAACTTCACCTCTCAGCCCCCATCCCACCTTTGCACCCCACCCAGGGGAGGATTTGACTTTGGGGGCCTGGTGGAG
>OMNV01009464.1:48875-59989 GCA_900303265.1 Brotula barbata
TGTCCAGTAAACTCTTGTGCCAGAGATTTCTCCACAATTACAGTAACATTGAGTAAAAACAGTAGAAAACAATAGATTCCTAAATGAAAAGTGAAATTTTTAAATATGATGTGTCTAAGGAGTAAATGCAAAACAACAGCGCTGAATAGAACAACAAGAGAAAGAAAAAGTAGAATAAACTCAAACAGAAAAGTTGTATTGGCAGGTATATTGACAAATAATAAAAAGCCATCCAGCACCTGATAATCAAATAATTTTGCTTTGCCAAACAAGTTACAATTTTTTTCCTAGGCAGCTTTTTAGGTTGTAAATGAAAGAAAAATTCTCCATTTTTAGATCCCAAAGGGATCAAACACGAACAATAAACAATAAACAAGAAAATCCACTCAAGTGCAGCATTTCTTTACCCGTTTATGCTCTGAAATACGGTTTGAAGTGTGAAGTTTGTCACATTTAGGAACATAAACTTGATGTCACAGTAGAATATGAGATATGGCCGTCTGCATTTGTCAAACTTTCTATTTCTGACCGTTTGTTCATGCGACTCCATTTGGGGCTCCTCAGACCATGGTTCTGGCAAGTGGTGGACAAGACGGCGCCATCTGCCTGTGGGACGTCCTCACGGGGAGCCGGGTCAGCCACGTTTACGGTCACCGTGGCGATGTCACCTCGCTGGTCTGCACCACTTCCTGTGTCATCAGCTCAGGACTGGACGACCTCATCTGTATCTGGGACCGCAGCACCGCCATCAAGCTCTACTCCATACAGCAGGTGTGTGTGTGTGTGTGTGTGTGTCTCATCAGATCATCAGCTGATGTTTCCTGTAGCTTTTGGTCTGCCAAAAACGACAAAATCTTCACTGATGAGGGTTGGATTTTCCCAAAAAAATTACCTGAAAGAGCAAAACACCTTTTTTTTAATGTGACTGATTAGGTGTCTTTATTTGCTGTCAAATTAAGATAAAAATCTGGTTTTTGAACCCTAAATTTCACCATTCTTTGATTTCTTGATACAGAAATTTAAAACATCAGATTTATTGCTAATTATAGCCCATAATAAAGTCTAAGTATTTACTTTTTGCAGTAGTGAATCAGAGAAATCAAGAGAACAACCACATAGCTGGAATGTTTTTGGACTTTTCCATCTCTTCAATTTCATTGAGATCCTTTGATTTTGAGAAAAGGATGTTGTCTGTTTTTGTTCTTAGTGTTTCTAATTTGTTCTTTATTTGGAGCCAAAGTTTTTCAAGGTTGGGCTGTTTTTTTTTCTTTTAAAAGCTTTGAAGTTGTCTTTTCTTTGCCTGTGCCTTCCCTTCTGGCTCCATTAACTCTTCCTCTCTTTACAGGAAGTGGGGTGCGGGGCGAGCCTGGGGGTGATCTCGGAGTCGCTCCTGGTGACGGGCGGTCAGGGTTGCGTCTCCTTCTGGGACCTGAACTTCGGTGACCTGCTGCAGACCGTCTACCTAGGCCAGAGCAGCGATGGCCAGGGCGTCCGGCAGCTCCTGGTGCTCGACAACGCCGCCATCGTCTGCGACTTTGGCAGCGAGCTCAGTCTGGTGTATGTGCCGTCAGTGCTGGAGAAACTGGACTGAGAGACGACGGAGAGAAAATGGCAGCAGACGGGCTGGAGGTGCGGGCACTCACTCACTCACTCACTCACTCAATGAGCACTCACTGGCTTAATGCAGGCTTTTGGATGGAGCCTTTTTCTTCAACGAGTTAAACAAAGCGCTAACATGGAAGTAATGAGGAACAAAACGCAGCACGACAGACATTCGACTGTGTCCAAACGCTTTATTCCTGAAAACTGTACAGGACAAAGACGAGGACATCCAACTGTCACCGGTTTGTGCTATTATTGCGGATTTTTTGTGTGTTTCGTGGCTCTGCCCTCAATGCTGCTCGTGTGGGTGGGACTTCGTGGAGACCCCGCCCATCTGGAGAGAAACATGATACTGTTTCCTTACTTTTAATATTCCTGCTGCCTCGTTGGTTCATCAATGACGTGCAGCCACAGCAAGATCGACAGGTGTGTGTGTGTGTGTGTGTGTGTGTGTGTGTGTCTGAGAGGGAGAGAGTGTGAGAGAATGCGAGAGAGAGAGAGAGTGAGAGAGAGAGAGAGTGAGAGAATGAGGCTGGGCTCTTTTTATGACAGAACTGCTGAGAACAAGGGTGTGTTGGTTTTATGCGAATTGTTTGCGTGTGAGAGACGTGATGACTGTAAAGTGAACCTCCAGCGGGGGCTGTTTTATACGTGTAAATCTATTATTTATTAGCGATAAATTTTTGAGTAATGGTTTGTTTATGGCTCTTTATGAATAGAACAACATGGAGATGATGATAAATGTCAGGTGGGGCGTGGGGTAATATTTAAGGTGATAATCCTTTGTTTCGTGGGATTTTTTTCCCACTTGCTACTGACATCTACTGGAAGTAGGGGGGAATAACAGGAGGAATGATCGTCGGTTATCTTTGGTGGTGTTGTGGAATTAGTCGTATATGGAAAGATTAAAGATTAACAAACCGAAAAAAGAAGTCAAAAGTAAAAATCAGTCGAGTAACTTTTCCTACGAAAATGTCATTGAAATTGGTGTTAATTCAGATGTTTCACAACATGACAAATGAAGGAATATCACTTAAATATTGACTTGTAAACACAAATTTGTGTCGGCTCCTCTGTTCCAGACTCCACCTGTGGTTTTGGGGTTACTGATTTCGTTAGCTCGACCTTCATCAGGCTACCTCTGTTATAGAGGGGCTCTTGCTTGAATTCTGGATTTGATTACTGATGTCTCGCCCATGTTAGCTAGTTTATTGTTTGTTTTTTTTTATTAAGAAAAGAATACACCATTTAAAAAAATCCTGTATCCGTTTCAGACAGCAGCTTTCATGCCACGCCTGCTATTTTGACCACAAACCATGAAAATGATAGCAGCACTTCCAAATTTCTGTTTTGTTTGTTTTTTTGTTACCATGGCTGTGTTCAACCTGACTGATGCTGCTCATATCTGTGATGATGATAGGAAAATAATGTTTGAAAGGTAGCATTAACTGGAAATGTAATTAAATTCGATTTATACACAAAAACACTAACAAAACTATGACTAATAAAACTGATGACGTGTAGTCTTTAAAACAGTTTTGTACTGCACTTTACACTTGATAATATACGAACATAAATGCTATTAGTGATCTGTTTGAGCAAAAATGATTCATATATGCACTCAAGTAGGGCTGCAGCTGTGGATTCTTTTAGTAATCGAGTATTCTACGGATTATTCTCGCGATTAATCGAGTAATAGGATAAGAAATGCTGTGTTTTTTCATGAAATTACCGTACCGTCTTTTGGGCAACAGTAAAATATAAAAGAGAAAATTGAGAAAAGACTCTGAAATGAGAATTTCACATTACACATCGCCAGGTAACGTTAGCCACGGCACTGATTTCCGTTATTGATCAGCCATTATAAAGCTATAACACGCCAATGGAGATCGCTGAACACAGTTTTTCGGAATAAATGTGTGTTTTGACGAACAATAAACTCCGACATACTTTGAGTGTCGGTGATCGCTTAACGTTATGTGTCCCCCTTCATTACATCTTCCTCGCTGCCTAAAAGAAACGCCGGACCCGATCTGTAAACCCCGCCCACATTTTGCGCGGACCTTCGCGCCGTGTGTAGCACTGCGTCCTACGTGAAAGGGCCCAAATTACAGGCGATCAACAGCGGAAGTAACGTTGGCGCGTTGCGCAACAGATATAACCATCCGTGCGAAACACAGTGCGTTGTACAGGTGTACCGGATTTAACGAATCTTAGGGACGAATAATTTGCCGCTTGGCTTTTTAGTAATCGAATTACTCGATTTGCTCGAGGAATCCTTTCAGCCCTACACTTCGCGCTCAAAGTCACTCATTTGAAACTTGTTACATCAAAAAATGCCATGGAAAATTGGTTTTAAGTTTGCATTTTTTTTTAAAGAAAAGCTCAGGATTATCGCTGTATCGTGGCATACTGACCCCTCCCTCCCAAACTTTGAAATCTATGCGTTGCAAACTGGAATGAAAATCAGGCAGTGCTGCTCACTGCAACCCCATAACGTTAAAACAATTTAAACGTGTGCTCCACCCTGGTTACCCAAAGGAGAACATCGTCTTCCACTTTTAAGACTTAACTGACCCAAACGCCACCAACAAATCCACATTAAACCAGCAAACGCCACAGATATCCACGTACTACCAACACACACACACACACACACACGCGCGCGCGGCACTTTCGCCAACATCAACGTACGTAAGAATTGGTTACGACAGGCAGCAGTTTAAAGCTCAGGTTTCCCGGAGACACAGCGTCCAAAATGTTCAGTCAGAAATGACGCCATGTTGTAAATCTAAGGGTTTGCGTGCAAAGTACTTACAGGACAGGAGGACGCGATTTGTTTACACATTGTATGGCACCGTTGACACTGAACACCACGGCAGACTGTAGACCCCAAAAACGCAACAGCAGGATACAACACACGCATACACGTTGGCAAAGTAAAAGTTGACAGTATTAGAGACACACACCCTGAAAACCAATGCCGTTAACCCGCTTGACACTGTAACTGTTCTAATTTATTAGCTGGGCGTTCTATTGTAAAAAGTAGAGGATGCTTTAGGAACGAGCAGATGTGTAGATAGAATTTTTTTTTTTAAACTTCCATTTTCTTGCATTGTGAACTATTTAGGAACGGAGGCCGGTCTGGTGGGTTGGTGAGGGGGGGTAAAGGCAATTCTAAAGCAGAACTTGGCCTCCATGGAATATATTTTGTCTCTGTTGTACAGAAATGTCTTTGTTGGGTTGTTGAGTTTTTTTGCAGAGATTAAAAACAAACCAAAATCTAATATCCTAATTCACCTACATACGTTTATATGTCAATAAAGTCAATGAATCGGCTTTTCCAATCATCATATAAACACCCTAATGTCAATGAAATTGGCACAAACCAATGTATTATTAATCCCAAGTAACAAATCCGGATTATGGATTATGGTAAATTGATATATTCCGGTAGGTTTGGCATAACTAAGGCCCACAAAAGAAAACATTTGTCTCTAAATCACCACAACAAATCCAATTTTTCATTTGTGGAACTCTGATCTACAGCCAACTTGTTTGTATAACAGATGCAATCTATAATCTATAACGTCTGCTCCTCCCTCCCTCATTGACTCACTACAACCCACACACAGGCTGTAGTGGAGGTAACTTGTTTACTATTTTGTAACAAAAGCGCAAAACTTTGTACTAATTTTCAAATAAACAGGCTTTGATACCACAACAATCTGTCTCAGGGCTTTCTTTTCTGCTTATAATATTTTTATTTAGCTTTCTTAGTCCTGAAAGGTGATATATATTTATCTCTTATTTTTTTTATCCTATCCTTCCGCTACAATAATTTTGTAAAGCTTTGTACCGTTTTTGTCATTTTTCTGAAATCACCAGGTAACTGCTGGAATAATCTTTAACTTTATTTAAGATATTTACAGTGTTACAGACAAGAGAGAAACAATTTTAACAGATTTGTTAAAACAAACTGATTTGTATCGTGTCAGGTTACCATGATTAAGTTATATGATCTGTAGAATATGATAGGTTTGGGAAGGGGGTGGGGTCGTGTCAAGAATTAGCTCCACCCACCTCGTCCATGGTCTGCCTCCCAGCTTTTGGCCTGCCCACTTTAGTCATTCCAGTCACTAAAACCATCATGGACCAACACGCCCTCATCTTACAGCTCTGCACGGCCTGATGTTTCCTTGACAACCTGTGAAAAGAGCTTCGGCAGAGCAATGCATGCTGGGATTGCTTCAGCGGCTGTGGAAAATAGGACTCATCGATCAAAGACGTGGAAAGGAAGCAGCAAGGAGCGACAGAAGGATCGAATAGATCTGGATGAGTGCATAGTGATTTGGTCCCAGGAGCCCAGGCCACCAGAGATGAAGGGAGTGTGCGTGAGTGTGTGTGTGTGTGTGTGTGTTTCAGCAACAGAAATATAACCAACTTCAAACTGAACCTCTGCTGTTTGCCACCAGGCACGTCTTGGTAGTCCACAACTAAAATGTCTGTTGATCGTCCCCAAACTCCCAGAATTCATTGCGTTTTTCATTCAAAGTGCTACAGGCCCACAGATGGTGAAGTGAGATGAGAGAGAGCGAGAGAGAGAGAGAGAGAGACGGGCCTCAGTGCTTGTTGAGGCTCCACAGTGGGTCCAGGCTGCTGAGCGGGTCGTCCCCTCCATTCTGCCGGGTCCCTTGAAGACCCTGACCCTCAGACGGTTGAAGGAAGCTCTGTTTGGTCACCCGCTGCTTCCCCCGGCCTCCACCCCCCTCCATGGAGAAGGCCTCGGGCGTCAGGGAGGCCAGCAACTCCAGAGACGAAGGGGCCGGGCCCGAGGGAGCTAGAGGCGGGCTGGCGCTGGGTGCCGCTTCTGGGAATAGTTGGTGATTGGCCGATAGTGGCGTGGTCGGGGAGGCGGACTCGACGCCGTTGGGCGGTGGGGAGCAGGCCTTAGTGGGAGAGGAGGTGGGGGAGGAGAGCGGCGGACTGAAGGAAGAAGGAGGCTGATCCGTGAAGTCCTGAGGCAGATGGACTTCGTCGGTGGAATCTAAGACAGGCCACGCGGTGACACCTGGCTCCTCTGGACCAAGGGGGGCACCAGCATCCACGGCTGAGTCTGCGCTGCAGGACGGGCGGATGCTGAGCTTGGCGATGGTGGCCTGGATGGAGCTGATGGGCATGTCGCCGCCGAGGACGAGGTCCTGCTGAGACTCCTGTCTTGAGTACGACTGCAGGAGAGAAGAGAGAAGGACCCAGATTAAAGGAGACGTTCCTCTGCAGCACCAGAGATTAACCCCTTCACGGTTCACTCCACCAACTGGTAGATCACATGTTCCACCTGAAGAACGCATGCAAACATCACACAGAGCTTTCTTTGGGTAAATACACCTGCATGTTGGGGTAAAGCGGTGAGTTCCTATATCAGACTCGATGCTGCTGATCCTGAGAAAATGTAGCCAAACACATTTAAGATACCTCAAATGCCAATATTAAATAGTTTTAGACTTAGCAAATAAGCTGAAGATAAATGTGTAAAATTACCACGTTAAATCAAACAAAATAAATGTCAAATTCTTTACAAATCATCGGATTCATGGAAAGAAACAGTCCAATGATAGCCAACCTACTATAAAAGCTACACTGTTTTGAAAACACCTGTGTTACTGGAGAATGTAGTTGCGTTAGTAACTTGTAGCATTGATATATGCACTACTTCCTGAAGTGGTTTTGTTTTTGCTGTCATACCTTTGTAGCTGCGGCGCTGGTGTTCTTGCTGTAGGTGGCAGTAGTGATGCCGTGGCGCTGAAGGACCTGCTCGGCATGCTTCAACACAGCTTCATAGCAGAACTTCAAGTGGAGCTGAAAAGACAAAGAGAGGCTCGTGTTAATGTGGAATTAAAAAAAGATACCAGACGATGGCGTTCTTGTGTTTTCTCTGCGTTCTTCCTGTGTGTCTCACCTTCTCCTGCAGCATGTTCTTCCTCTGTTGTCTCATCTTCTTCACCAGCAGCGGCAGGTCTGGGATCCCGTTTCCCGCCTCCAGCTCCTGCAGCGCCGCATACAGCAGGCAGAAGGCCCCAGTGCGTCCAACACCAGAGCTGAACAAAAAAATGAGGAATCAAAAATGTTACATCATACAGTGAAATGCAAAACTGGGATTTTCGAGCATCTAAAAGGTCCATTTTGAAACCTTTCCAATACTTTCATGTGCAAAAAATCCCACAGTGATCTATTATTCCTCTTATTTGCACACATAGCGTAGACAGTCGTTTTCAAGCGAGGATTCTTTTAAAGCCCCCCAAACAAAAATTCAAAAAAGTTGTTTGGCAGCTTTGATTCTAGGAAGACAGTTTAACACTCTAGGAACGCTGGTACAGTGCAGCTGCTGTAAAGGAGGGTGACGTGGCCAGATGTGTGCGTAGTAGGTGTGCGTCATATTTACGTGACAGCTACAAACACAACAAATCCTCCTAGGCAGCTGTTATAACAACATTTCAGCCAATATCCCTCCATCAATGAATGAAAAAGAAGCACCAACCGAGGCCAAACACCTGATCATTATGTTCACACACTCACTGCTTTATTACTAAAAGCCTTCACTTATGTACACATTGAACCATTGTTCAATGATTCATGATTGTGATGATTAAAAACTGTTCTACCTGGACTCATTTACACAACAAATCCTCATTGTGCCCATTGTACTACTGATCATCTCAACCTGAGTATGGATTTGTGGACATAACAGTAAAATGTCACACAGTCCCTTACCTGCAGTGCACCACCACAGGGGTGTGTAAGGGCCTTTGGTGGAGGTAGTGGCCGTGAACCTCCTGGATGAAATGAAGCAGGCTGTTCTTGCTGTCAGGAAGACCCCTGAGGAGAGAGGTAGGAAAAGAGAGAAACATTTACAACAGCGCACAATAAAACAGTGACATTAATTTGTAATTTGGGAAAATTATTTGTGATAGAGAGACTGGGACAATTCTGGTTTTGGATAAATTGATTGGGCCTTTCAAAGGTGACCGATTTATAGAAATACAGCATACGGAAAAAAAGCTGACTAATTTCAGAATTTTTTTTTTTTTAAATATCCTAAAATCCATCACAGTAACTTTTATTTTAAGTCATGGATTTTTTTATTTCCCTGACATTTCTCTGTATTTTTCACTAATTGCTCTGAAATTTCCTTCGTTATTAATAAAGTATCTATCTAAAAAAACAAAGTGAAAAATCCTTCAAGATTATTTTAAGTATCTATCTATCTCAAAAACCAAACAAACTGAACTTTCCTTCAGGATTAATAGAGAATCTATCTTAAAAAAAGAGAAATTTCCTTCAGGATTAATGAAGTATTGATCTAAAAAACAAAAGAAGTTTCCTGTAGGATTAATATAGGATCTAATAAACAAACTGAAATTTCCTTTGGAATTAATAAAGTATCTATCTTGAAAAAAGAAATTTCCTTCAGGATTTATAAAGTATCTATCTTAAAAAAAAAAGAAGTTTCCTTAAGGATTAACAAAACAATTTCATGCGAGAATAATAACGTATCTAAAAAAGGAAAGTTCCTTCAGGATTAATAAAGTATGTACCTAAAAACAAAAAAAAATACATTTCCTTGAGGAAATATATCTTTATAAAAAAAAGACATTTCTGTCAGGATTAATAAATTATCCATCTTGAAAAAAATTCCTTCAGTTCCTGTGTGTCTGTCAAATAAATTTCAGCTGAAACAAATCCATTATGTGGCAAAATCTTCTAAGATGTAGAACCAACATAAATCTGATACGATGATGTGTTTGTCTGTGGTAAAATATGTCAACTCACAACTCCGGCCAGGAGGTGAACTGGAGATGAGCAACTGTGCGCTTCAGGCTTTGGTCGCGGTACTGCAGGCTCATCATGCGCTCCACGTGGGTGGGCGTGGTCTTCTGTGTGGTCAGGCTGAGAGTGATTGGTCCCTGAGAGAGCTGCTGGCCACGCTCCGTGGGAAAGTAGCGCAAAACCTTTCCCTGAACATAAATAAAAAACAGAAAAAGTAGAGAGTGAGGACACAACATCATATATTAACAAGACTAGTGTTAAAAATAATAGTAAAGATTCCAAACTTCAACTTCAAAATAATGAAAAGTAAATCATCCTTTTAGAACAAAGATAAACTAATTCTTTCCAAAAATGCTAGTAGCTTATTGATTAAACAATTCCAACCTGTTTCACTCATCATTGTGATAATTTCCTTAGAGACCAAAGTTATTTTACTTCAACGATGTAAATAAATGTACAAAGGAGATCCGTTTGTCTGAAACGTTAGGAGAGAAAAAATGCCAATAAACCTAATGGCCTACTGTCTAACTCAATTGTATATACTGTATGTCATGTTCTAATCGCTTCCATACCTTCTCCAGTTCCTGCTCTGAAACCAGCATGACGATCAGCGACACCTTTTGCTCGTAAACCATCAGCCAGAAATCTGCCGCCGTGCCAGTAAGCGGCGCCTGCGTGGCGATGAGGCGCGGACAGTATGGCGACAGCTCTTCCACGTAACTGGCGTTGATGTAGTCGTCTTTGCCTGAATGCAGCACCACGCGGTTGATGTCGTAAGGCATAACGTCCTGGTGACGGTTTTTCATGGTGTAGCAGCGGGCGATGGCGATGGACAGCTGCCGGGCATCTTTCTCCTGCTGGTCCTGGAGCTCCCTCCAGCGGGCGTCAAGCACCGACAGGCCACCCTCATTCTCTGACGGGTGCTCCAGAGATTCCACCTGGGCTCGGTAGTGTTCCAGTTCACCAAAAAGACCGGCAACACGCTCAGGGGCCTGATACGGGTCGCCCTGGATCAGGAGAACTCCCTGGGAAAACACAAACAAAATTTAGAACACAGACTAGCTTCTTTCAGGTAGCTAGCTATATTTAGTATTAGTATTTTGAAATCAAAGGGTTTCAGTAAATTGTCTTTTTATTGTTATATAAATAAAGTCCTTGTATTTGTTCGAAAACATATTCTTTTTCTAAACGTCACGACTTGGGCTGCAAGATTTGCTGTAAAGTCAGGATGTGATGACTGAATGTGAGGACTGTGAAGACTAAAAACCAATAATAGGCAAAGAAATGTCACAAAAAATCATATTTTGAAATATTTCTTTTTAATCTGTGAAAAAAAAGACAATAATTTCATTTTACTTGGATTTATAATTGTGTAGCTGCAGTTGAGACCTGTAGGCAGCTGCAACATTACTTTAACAACAACACATTGTAAAACTCATTCAACTAAGTACATTTATATACTCTTAAGAATGAGAGTTAGGGTCTGGTCGGACCTGGGAGCTCTTCTTCCGGCGCTCCCCATCCTGCGGGTCCGCTTTGGTGGGCTGGAGGACGTTGGTGGGGGCCTTGGTGCCGCCTGGCTGGCTCTCAGGGCTGGAGGAGAGGAGGTCATCTGTGCTGGAGTTTTGTCTCTGAAAAAGGGAGGTGGAAGGAGAGGCGGTAGAGGGAGAGGGGAGAGTCGGGGG
>OMNV01009465.1:0-35955 GCA_900303265.1 Brotula barbata
GTAGAGCTCTTGGATCTATTCTGGGCACGAGGCTTCCCAGATAGAGTGAAAAGACAGAGATGGTGATGGTAGACTGTTGTGCTATACAGTCGAAATACTGTGTGGGTGAGAGCAGAAGGCTTAAAGATGTTGTCTGTCTGAGGTTTCCTACAGCCCGTATAATACGACCTGATTTTAGTTACTATAGTTAAAGTCTTGTTTTGCCAACATATAGCAGTAGAGATGGAATATTAAGTCGTCATTTTTTTTTTTTTTTGAAAGTTCTGAAATATTGTATTCCAGTAGTTCATGGAGAACCAACCATTTTGAGATTGTCTCATTCATCTGTTTTGTCACTACGTGTGAATGATATCGGTTATGTCTGCAGTGGAAACGTTGAACTCTTTTTATAAATTCACGTTAGTGTCTGTTCACTGTTCATGAAAACACAAATTTGTTTACTCGTAGTTGAACCCTCCAAAATTTGTAGTGAAGGCAAATCGCTTCTCCAAGCAATTATGCTCAATTCCTGTGCTCAGTTTAGTATTATATCTATAACATCCCATGTAAACTGATGTATGGTGGTATTACATTTGCAGTTTTGCCCACAAGATCACATTATGCCAAACTTAGTGGCTATGTATCATCTTTATTGTATCACATCACAGGAACAATTTTGTGGATTTAAGACTTTTGTGGATTTTGATTCTCCTGGCAGTGTGGCTTTCTCATAAAATCTTTTACCACAATCCCTCATCACGACTATCGAATTTGATTCTTCACCACAAGTTAGTTAAAGTAGGAGTCCTCATCAAATTTAGCTTGTTGGTCTCAACGAGTGCTATTCAGCACATGAATCCAACTGTATTAAAGCTTTTGTGCCTGCAGAGGGAGAAGTGCAATTTCAGCGCGACAGACCTCAATGACATCACAAAGATTATGTCATGTTGCCGCTAAAGACTAGTTTGAAAACTAAGACTGGTTTGAAAGTTTGAAAACTAAGGCCAACACTGCACCAACAGTAATTAACCCCTTAATCTCATTTCCTCTTTTGCTCATCAGTTAGGAAATTTTTGACAAACCACATGTCTGATGTGGTCTACCTCCTTGGCCTGGTGGAGCCTGAGTTGTGCCGATAATTTATGAGTGTTATTCGGGTCTGGCCAGTCCTGACACACACCATAATATTTTCATTCCGTACCTGAACTGAGCCGGAGGAATTTCTGTTCAGACTATAACTCGAGCGAACACTACGGAAGGAATTTTGAAGTCCTTACAACAATGTTCATCGTCAACATCAATACTTAATCTTAATAAAAACTTTAACTGCATGGACTCGAGTGGAGGCTTCCATGATGTTAAAATCCACACTGAAAGTTCTCTCTGTTATAACATCTTACTTCAAAAATGAAGACACTGATATTTATCAACAATAGCTCGCTCAATGTCGCGTCACGAAGCAATTGGAACCGGAACACTCTCGCTCACTTGCTGAATGAATAACTGCTAGATACATAAATAAAAGGAACCTCCACATCCTGACTGACAATTTACTGCATACACACTGCTGCTCACGGCTGGTAAACACACCGTATGGGGATCTGACCAGCTGAGCTGAACCCAACGTGAAATTCTGAGCTCATCAGAATCCGTCCTGACATGAACAGGCAGGTCCTGGTGAGTTCGGAGCTCATCTGAATTTATTTATTTAAGTTTGATAAGGAAATATCTGGGCAGTTTTGTTTCTGTTATGTGTGCATTGGTATACCTTTTACTTGGCGCGGTCCCTGTTTCCTTGTTCATTTGCGAGTCGACTGTTGTTTATTGTTTATTGTTGTCATCTCCATTTTATCTATTTACTTTTAAGCATTTTATGCGCATTTTGTGAGTACCGTTCCCCAGGAGCAAATGGGTTGTAACACATAATCCATGCACATAGAGCAAGAACACATATATACTCATTACTGAGCACTATTAAATGGATATTCAGTGGATCTTCTCTATTGCTGTATGGGACAGACACGGGGACTGCTAAGAGATGGGGGAGGGGAGGTACAGTCGGTGGGAGGTGATTTTACAGGGGTGCAGATACGCAGGGGGGGAGTGGCAGCACAACCGAGGCAGTAGTCGAAGCATCCTTCATGTAATTTAAATGCAATTATGCATTCTCCCACCGCGTTCCTCCATTGCTCACTGTGTGCAAGTGAATAACATGGGCGTATCTCCATCTAGCCCTGCCCAAAGAACGAGTGTTTCTGTCTTGGCCTGCCTGTCTGAGCGCCTGAGTCCTGCCTCAGCCCCCCGTCACCTACTCCGCTTATTATTGGACATTATTCCACTGGCAGAGCAGAAAGGAAGAGAGGAGGGGAACTTTAATAGCACACCTGAATGGAGGGTGTCATATAATCAATGCATACAGGCCTGCATTACAGGCTGTCACTGAGACTCCATCACACACCAGAAGAGAGGAGGAGGGAGAATGGGATATTAACTCTTGTGAAAGGGGGGACGGTATCAGCAGGCTGAAATTAAATGGCTTGCTCTAGAGGAGATGAAGCCAGAAATGAGGCACCCTTGGAAGTTGGAGTTGGGCGTACGTGTTTTGCACAATATTTGCTTCTCCACTTCTGAGCCGTGCCCTCCGATCTGCTGTCTGTCTTCCTTTCACCCTTTCTATTTGGTTAACCTCTAACCTTTCACCATGAACCCAGTATGGGATGTGTTGATGTGAGATATCAGAATCCACTGTTTCAAAATATCTAACATCTAGTTAAAACTTCCTCAAACAGAACTTCCTTTAGAAGTTTTCTGTGTTTTTGTGCCTGTGTGTGCATGCGTTTGTGTGTGTTCATCTGCTGTCGTCAGCAGACTGTAATCCCTCTGAGCCTTCCGTGTGTGTATGTTTGTGTTAGTCCATTTCTCCTTGGTTTGGAAAATGCCGGACTGCATGTTTATGTGTGTGTCTGAGAGATGTTCAGCGGAATGCCCTTTGATACAGAGAGAGCTTTAGAAATGCAATTTCCTCCCTTTCTGTGTATTCGCGTATTCATGTTGGGTTTATTAGAATATGAAAGTGTTTCTCCGCTGTGCCTGGGTTAGCCTCTCCCTCCGTCCGCTCTCACTCCCTCCTTCTCCCCTTTCGCCCGTTCTCTGGCCTCACTGGTCTCTCTGGCTGGCTCATGCATTAGAGATGAGGGGCTGGAGAGGAGAGGGAGACCAGCGCCAGGGGAGTCCAGCAGCTTATACAGGAAACTTAACCATTATAAACAGGATCAACACGCTTCGCATATCAGCCGCTTTCAAGTCTGTGCGTGTGCGTGTGTGTGTGTCGGGGGTATATAGTTGTTAAGAGTGTATGAGTTCTGGTAAAATAAAACTTCAGCTCAAAGAAAGACGTAGCGAATGCTCACACAGTATCGGTGTGATCATCAACACCGCCATGGTGTGGATATGAGAATATAAAAATTCCAGAGTAAGGAGTTGTTAATGGGAGAACTAAACAGAGTCAGTGGGTCCTCGGTGGCCGAGCCCCACTCATCAAGGTTTTGGGTTAATTAGAGAGAAAAGGCGGTGCTGATCAACTGAGCACTTGTTGATGACTCTCTCCAAACTGCACTGCTGGTTCCCATGTACGTGTGGGCTTATGTGTGCGTGCGTGTGTGTGTGTATGTGTGTGCATATACAAAAGAGAGTTCTTTTCATTCCTGCTCACACATACCCTCTCTTTCGGGCTCCTTTTCTGTCTCTTACACACTCACTCACTCAAAGTTGTGTGTGTGTACTTAGTCCCTCTTGAGTGTGTGCTCCCTGTTCATTGAGCTGTTTGATAATGGTGAGGAGTTGATTCTCTCTGCTTAGATGGTGATCCAGACAGAGAGGCTGCTTGTTCTGGGTCTTCCACAGAAGAGGACAGTGGGAGAACAGGCACAAAAACCCAGGTCACCCCTGGGACTGTGTCTCTGTTCCCCCATCAGCGGTCCGGGGTGAGGTCAGCTCTGGGGCGGAGGCATGGCTCATAATAGCACAGCCTGGCTCTGTCAGGAACAACCCCCCTCCTTCTCATCATGCTATTTATGATGTCTGGCTGTGTCTGTGTACCTTTTGGAGTCTTTTGGTTTATTTGGTGTCTCATTCAATCCATGTTTTTGCACTGGTCTTTCTGTTTTGTGCAGTTACAATTTGGCGATGTACCATATATCTCTCTCTAAACTGGAAAAATAATAATAATGATTAACACTTTTTTTTTTTTTAATTATTTTTTATTTATTTTATGAAGCACCGCATTTTACACTCGGCACTTCAATTCCACCAGTCTAACTGTCTGTTGAGACTTCCACTTTGAGATGCTCAGAAATCATTTTTCATTCTGTAATAGCTGACCTCTCCTTGTCTGAATGGGGTGGTCCCTCCTTTAGCCCCACCCCGCTGACCAGGGGCTAATGTTCAAGAGGCCCCCCTACAGACGGGGCATTCCTGTAGCCTCTGACCCCAGCCTCCCCCTCCCTCACCTGGGTCAGCCCACAGAGGACAGGGCCTGGGAGAAGATTAATGGAACTAGAGAGCTAGAGCAGGTGTGTGTGTGTGTGTGTGTGTGTGTGTGTGTGTTTGTGTGGAGAAATACACTCAGGACAGTGTGTTTACAGTGGAAACAGAAAGAGGCATACATTTGGTATTTAATTTTGATGAGATGTCTAATTTTTACAGACAATAATGAAACCTCTTAATTGGTGTGCTTGACATTTAATCTTTGAAGTTTTCTCTGGGTGTGTGTTGTAGTGAGGAGTGATTATGTCAATTACTAGTTTATTCTTTAAGCCAATTTAATGTTTTGTCTGTAGTCTTCTGATAACAAGTATAACCCTTATTTAGTAGGCAATTATGCAGCTCCACGTGGCACAAACCACACACTTTCTCTCTCTCTCCCTCTCTCTCTCTCTCTCTCACACTCTCTCTCTGTCTCTCTCTCTCTCTCCCTCTCTCTCTCTCCTGTGTGTAAAGAGTGCTGTTTCAGCAAGGTCTTCTGTTCATTCTCAAGGTGTCCTCCGTGCCGGCTCTTTTCTGAAGGCCCTTTTAATGGATTGGCCTGATATACCTTCCAAATGGAGCACTTTGAGCGTTAATTCGCTTTCTGATAAAGATCCCCCCCTTTTTACCTTCCCTTTCTATAAGTCTTCTCCCCGATATGAAGTACACAAGGAAGGGCAGATGAGCACAAAATCCTCTCTCTGTGTCAGGCCGGGTGGGAAAATGGACTGGGGTGAAAAAGAATCAATTGGATCCCCATTCATGTGTTAGTGAAGGGGAATGAGGAGAGTGTAGAGAGTGTATGGTGGAGAATGGCTGGAGGTTGTCTATTTACCCCCCACCCCCCTCTCCGCCACTGACTGGCCCAGTGTCTGGGGGTGAAATTGGAGCCTTTCTGTCGGCTTAGTGGCGGCAGCAGGGGTTATCACGGGGATCTGGCCATTGGCAGGTATAGCTGTCAAAGCTGTCACTACCTCTGAACTCAGGAGCATGCGTGTGCACACATGCGCACACACAGACAGACACACACACATGAATACACGGGCAGGTTCATGCTCATAGCCTTGCCTGTGCACATACACATACAGTACACATACACAAACAAAACACACACAGTCATGCAAACTGCATCTAAATTGCGGAAGTATGCTATATTAGATAAGCAGTAGATTTTTGGACACCCTATTACCGCTCCGAGGCTCATTCAATCTGTTAACCCTCGACATGCCGGAGTCCCGCCCTGCATTTTGGCTGTAGCCGGAGCGGCACAATAGAGGCGGTTTGACCTGTTTGCCCACTCAAGTGTGACATTATTGTACCGCATTTGCAGCCAGACTTGAAAACTTCTTTTGCTCAAACTACAAATTAAACATCATGTCTCTACACAAGTGCTTACACGGTCAGATTCTTATGAATAACTTCCACCCGCTTTCATTACCCGTCTCTGCAGGAAAGTACTCTATGTCTCCTGGCCCTCTGATGCAATGTGGTGAGCTCGAAGCCTCTGACTCCTCAAACAGTTTCTCTTCCTCTCAATTATTAATTTTTTTCTGTCATTGACTGAGCGGGTGCAGCACTTTGAGCGGTTTGTGTATCTTTGTTCATCACTGGGAATAGCGGGTCAGACTAAAGCCCCTTTCTTGTCATCTTGGTTGGTATTTTATTTGTTTGATCAGTTTACTGCATTGTGGTTTTGGTTGATGCGTATGTGTGTGTGTGTGTCTGTGCCTGACTGTGTGTGTACGAGAGAGAGAGGGGAGGGAGCTGAGAGTAGCTCTCCCACCCAGAAAGAATGGGATAGTAGGCTCGTGTTTACAGTGTTGTCCCAGTGGATGAGGGCTCCCCGCGGTTCAGCCCAATTATGAGCGGAGAAATTAAAGCAGCCCTAAACATATGCACATCATGGCTCTGGAGAGGTGGAGAGAGAGAAAGAGAGAGAGAAGAAAGAGGGCAAAAAGTGCAGAGCACAGGACCCAGTGGGCTCTCAACTGGATCATTTGGCCAACTCGCTAATTAATACACTCACACATGTGCCCGCACACACCGTTTTGTCGTATTTCACTGGACCTGCTTCAAATAATTCTAATTGTCTCTTCATTAAGTGCCATTTGACTTCTCCACTATCATATCTGTTCTCTGTCAAACACTCCAGGATCAGTCTCATTTGTGAAGGAGTTTATTCTGTCTTGTCTCCCCGAGCATGGCCCACCCCTCTCTCCCTTCAGCTACACAGACAGTGAGAGACAGAGACAGAGAGCTAATCCAACAGCATGTTTGATGCATTTTTAAACAGCTCTGGACTTTTTCAAGTTTCCAGCCAACAGAAGATCTCATCTGCTATAATTTAATCAGTGGGTGGAATCACACTGCATATTTAAGCAACATTAAATATCTCCCATTCCCTCTCTGGCCACTTAACTGAGAATGAAAAGAAGGACTTTATTTTATTTCCCGCGTATTTCCCCCCATTTACACTCTTTCATCTGGCACTTAAAAGAAGCAGCGATTTGTCAAGTCATTACCAACTCTTTTTGGAAAGAGAGAATGCCCAAGTGCTATTATGATGGCTGCGGTTGTTCTGGTACACGGGGTGGAGAGAAATAGAACGACGTTAAAAGCACAATTAAATCATTGTATAAATCTCATGCTGCTTATTCTCCAGTAAATGTTCAGCATGTGTACTTTTTTTCTAAACTAGGTGTCTTCGTGGGTTCTCGTGTTTCTACGTGTGTTTGTACACATGCATGTGTGTGTTTGCAGAGTTCTTTGTTCGGGGGGAGGCTTTTCTATTTTGCCCATCACAGCTTTTTTTGTAACATAAAAATAAAAAAAATGAATATTTATCAGCGGTCCAGGCCTGTGTGCTGTGGGATAGGGAGAGCGCAGAGTAGGCTGTCTGTGTGGATGAAGGGGGGAACAGGGGAATTGATTTTTGACCAAATGTGTTTTGGATTTAATTCAGCTACTGCATTTTTCTCCGCCGCCCCATTTGCATAGAAATCATTTGAGGTGAGTGAATTTTAGAGGACGGCCAAGTTGCAAGATGCGCCGGCACTCCTTTGTTCATATAAGCCTGTGTGTGTTTGCGGCGACAACACGTGAAAATGTCTGAGTTTGTTTTTGTGGGTGAATATGTTCTGTTTGGGTGTGTGCCTGGAACTGTGCTTTTACATGTACTGCCCTGCACTCTGCATAAACTAGCACTTTGACTCCCAGTTAACCCCTCCACCACACTCTCTCTCTTTCTCACACACACACACACACACACACACGCACACACACACACACATATACACTAGATCCTCCCTGTTCCTTTTGCACTCTCAGTGCACTACTGTGAAAGGGAGCATTCTGATGACAGTCAATAGCCCTGACAGTAGAGCTCTGTCAATATTTAGACTGTACTATAGTGTTGTAAAATTAACCAATACACAACAGATGAGGCTCCTCACTGGATTAATGATGCCTGACTGACTGGCCGCTGCAGACACTACTGGAGATGAAGATGTTATTTACCCTTTATTCTCTCTCCCAGCTCCTCTCATTTTCTCCGTCTCTCTCCCCTCTCTCACACCGTCCCTCATTTGGAAGCTGCTCTTGTGTAGATTTGCAGTGATCGATAAGTCTATGTTCAGTTAAAGAGGAATCTGATTCCAATAGAATAACGCTGGGCTTTGTTCACTTCACATTGGTGCCTCTCCCGACACTGGCTGAGCTTCACACAAGTGCCGCTGGTATTGTTCTACACTTTAGAAGCTTGTACTTGTCCTGGTTTGGATCAGGGGGGACATGGGGGAAAAAATGCTGATATCGATCTGGAGCGTCCAAATCGAACAGATCATGATGCTCTCACACTCATGATAAGTTAGATTTTTCTCTGCTCTGGCCAACATTCTGCCAACTTCAAAGTCACTCATTCATACGTGTCCCCCTTTTGCTCTGGTGACGCAACGGCGGCCCTTGTGTGACTTCTTCCAAATGGGAACCGTAATCACCATGACGCCATTGACTGTAATGGAATGTGACGATTAGCGCTCTTGACGCTAGGCTAATGGGCCTGCCTCCTCTGTTGGGGCTTGGCGGAGGTGCATTGTGGGATAGCCTAAATGAGAGCTGGCACAGAGCAGATGGGTGTGAAGACGGGGCTAAGCGCTTCTTTTCTCCTCTTGCCTTCTCTTGTCTTTTTCCCTCATTTCTCACCGAACGGCGAAGACTGTTAAAGAACAAAAAGCCCATGTGTTTCTAAATGTCAACTCCCTCTTTTGGCCGGTGGGATCACACACTAACTGGTGTGTTAGAGAGGAGTAAAATATAGCCCCGAGGGGGACTGGTAAGCACTGCTACTGACATACAAAAAAATACCCATGACTGATAGAAACAGTGTTCCACACGATGAACACAGATAAATCAGACGGCGGAAATGGTTGAAGGAAAGAGAAATGAGGAGTGTGTCAAATCGTGTCATATTTTGAGAATATCTAATACCGGCAATTTGCCCGCCGTTGTCGCTGGAAGCCCTTTCACTCTTTCTTCAATCTCTTATTTCAAAATTTGCAATTTCCTACCTGTCTAATGCAAATATAAGTAGAATTGAGAGCAACTGTAAATCATTCGTTTTATGTGTATGTATGTATGCGCGTGTCCCCATTTCCCTGCAGTCATACGGCTCTTTGATTGCTGCTTTGGTTGGCCTCGGTGTCTCCTGACAGTCGTGGTTGGGCCCCTGCCCCGCCACTATCTCTCAGCCCCATACACTGGCTTCACTGGAACAGATTAAATGAACACAATGATTCT
The DNA here is from genome assembly GCA_900303265.1 of Brotula barbata. Taxonomy (NCBI): domain Eukaryota; kingdom Metazoa; phylum Chordata; class Actinopteri; order Ophidiiformes; family Ophidiidae; genus Brotula; species Brotula barbata. The sequence goes on from OMNV01009465.1 coordinate 9,298, forward strand.
TTAATCAGATAACCCACACTCCGAATAGATTAACCATCCGAACACAGGTCCTCTTCGCTCACTCTTCTCCTTTCCTCTGCAACCAGGAAGAGAATGGAAGTCCACAAACTTTAATCTTCATTACCTGCTTTGATTTCTCTGCTAAAGGAAGAAATGCATAATTTACATCCTTTGAAGTTGCACCACTATTACTGACAACATGTTACCTTTAATCTTAAGAACCCCGGAACATTAAATATTTAGTCATTTACCGAACAAAGGAGGACCTAGGCAATGCCTTCCTACCTCTTTGACTTTCACTGTCATGTGCACTCAATGTCCCCAGTAAGAAGCAATTAATTTTGGGGGGGAAGGAACTGCTTTTACTGAAGTGCAGGTAACTTGAAGTTGTTTTCACACTTCTGCCTTGTTATTTTATCCTTTCTAAAAGAAAAGGCGCTTTAAAGTAAAGTGCTACCGTTAGCAGAAGTGAGTACAGTGACCGGAAGGCTAACAAGTAAATGTCTGCCTGTCTGATTTGTCACTTTTAGGTGTACGCTGTTCAGTTGCAGCTGTCCCTCCCGTGTTAGTGTAAAAATGTCATGCTGATCCTTATTTATGTTTTCATACATTTGAGGAGAACTTTGTGAATGCGTGAATGCTTGCGTTTGTTTTGTGCGTTTACATTTACATCTCTGGATGTTTGCTTCTCTGTGTCTGTGCAAAGTTGTCTGTTTGTATCTGTGTGTGTGTGTGTGTGTGTGTATCTTGTTTGGATCTCTTCCAAATACTGTATTTCAGCCCTCATGTGCCGTTTGAGTGAATGCTGCTGAGGGTTTTTGCATCGCTAACCAAACAATGGCAGCGTTCCATCCCTCCCTCTCAGGTGTAATCCTTTAGCTGTAGGAGTGGAGGACTGCTCATTCTTATGTCTTTTATTTCAGCAGTTAGGGATAAAGTGGACCTTCATTGATTTTGTGTAAACATGCAGTCATTACTGTTGCAAAAACAATAGTAAATGGAACATTTTAAATAAACGTCTTAGCTGCTCCTTTTTATCCTTCATCTTTTCAGCGACTGGTCGGTCCTTTGATAGCCGTCCTCGTCTTTCCACCGTGCAACAGAGCAACTACAGCAGCGGTTTGTTTTCCAATTCCTCATTGGGCTCTCTGCAGGAAAATTAGACAATTACCCAGACTCATAATGTTGTTCCACCCTCCAACTCCTCCCCCCCTTCTCTCTCTCCTCATCTCCTCCCCTCTCCGCCTTTTATGATTAATTACTCTGTGAACATCATATGCTGGTTGAACAGAAACATAAGTGCAGGACTACGTAATTGTGTGTCTCTGTTAATGAGTGTTGATACATGCGTGCAGTAGTTGTTCGCTTTCTCTCTGGCGCTCTCGTTCTCTTGCAAACAGCTTGCAAACACTAAAACACACACACACACACACACACATACGACTACTCACACACACGTCCACACATAGGCCTGGGGTATAGATTACCATAGTAATAGCCGCTGAGTAGCTTAGCCCTTGTGACTGATGGTTTTATGGAGCACCTCTGTCTGCCACTTGGTCAGTGAAATTAATATCCACTCCAGTCCAAGCCAGACTGTGAGCCTGAAGTTGCTGGTAGGGATCGTAAGGTGTAGCCTAAGGCAAGGATCTATTCAGCTTCCCCTCTGAGCTCTGAGCTCAAGAACTCACCAGAGAGATCGCTGTGACCGAAGTCTTTGAGATGTCGGCTGATCTCGTTCTCTCACCGTCTTTCCTTCTTTGCTTCTATCCTTCTTGTTTCCTTCCTCAAACATCTCCATGAGGGCCTGCTGGGATAGAAATGCTCTATTGATCAGAATAAACAGTGGAATAATCTTTAGTAATCAGCTTGGGCCCTGGCTTTATTAAGAATTGATGTGGCTGGAGTGGAGATCAAGCGAAGCACAGCTGAGATGGGACAGGCGTGTATGTTTATGTGTGTATGTTGCTGTGAACAGAATTGAGTATGGTTTGTGTGCTTTTTTTTCCTTTGTGTGTGTATGTGTGTGCGTGTCCGTCACCTAGTCCATCTCCTTCCATGAAGCTTTGTCTCTCTGACAGAAGGCCCCCCCATAAATTATTTATAATTAAAGACGCTTTCCTGGAGACACTTTGTGCATTTTGAATGTACATAGATATTCATATGGAAACCTTCAGGATGACATATGCACATACACGTACCAATCCTGTAGCAGCAACATAAAATCAAACAAATTGGAAAAATGACACTGAGCACCGGGAGTGGAAGTATTTTAAAGCCCCAATCTTTCTTTCTCTTTCGCAAAGTACATCTCCTTAGCGTTGTACTTGAACTTGAGATATCACCAGTTCATTTTTCAGTATCAACCCCTTTGTCTGTTTTGCTCATAGCACATTACAGTTTGTTTCATTGTTAAGTGTGTATGTGTGTTTTGTGTGTGCGCCCATGTGCAGCCACCCCTGGGCAGGGCATTTTTCTCCTTTCAATACGGCATTGATTTCCTGTATGACTTCATCAGACTAATACCCGCTTTGCCTCTTTTTACACATACACACAGAAACACACACCCACAACAGATGCCCCTAATGCCAGCATTTCCTCATAGCAATCAGTCAAAGCGGCCTGTCTTTGGATCAATGGCTTCTATGAGCAGATTTCAACACTGGAAGTAGGAAAATGAGCCATTCAGAAAAGCTGAACATATATTGTAATGAGCACTTAGACTGTCACTCTGATGAAAGCACCAACAAAGAAAGCCCGCCATATCTGACTTTTATTTTCTTTTATATATCTTCTCATATTACATTGTGTTGCTTTGAGCTTTGTCAATTTCTGGGAAGCCTTGCTTGTAATCTCGGTGTGATATCTACTTATAGGCATCCAAACCCCATATCATCTCTGTAGATATTTCACGGCAAAGACCTTTACCAAGACAGATTTCTGCCAAAATAACATATGACATCACGGAACCATAAAGCACAGAAACGGCTCGGGAAAAACCAATTTGCTGTAAACCAATTGCTGTGTGTCTACAACAATACCAACGACAATAAGAAGCAGCAGTGACGGTCACTGAATATCAAACCTTTTTGGACCATGTAAAAAAGATGGATTATTAGCCATACTACCCTGCAAACTTGTCCCCATATTACACACACACACACACATACACACCGACAATAATACTACCCACTCTGATAATACAGCCTATACTCTGTGTGATAATACACTCAGTGATCCCTATCAGCGCTACATGAAGTGTCAGACAGAAAAGAAAAGGGGGGGAGATTGGACAGAGAGAGAGAAAGCTAGTTATCCTTATGCTAGCATGCAGATTAGAGCCCTGCTGGGCTCACTACATGTAATTGAAGTGAGGCACTTATCTGTAGAGTCAATGGAGAATATAACTTCCCCAACATTGCAAGATATTATGAATAGAATGAATATCTTAAAAATAGGTTTGAAATCACTGCAATGCACTCTCAGGTATAATGAAGAACTATGTGTGTGCATGTATAAATATTTGTGTGTGTGTGTGTATGTGTTTATGGAGGGGAGTGTTAAGCGTGACCACAGCTGTGCTACATTAGTTGACAGTGATGTAACGATGAATGTAGATTGGGAGAAGTGAGGAGGAGAGCAAGGCATCAGGAGTTATGAAAGGAGAGGACAGCTGGTACTGTATTTTTGGCTCCCCCAGGCTTACACTGACAGTATTCAGTGTCACAGTGTTATCACGATGTTTGTTTCCAGCCTTCACATTATTATAGCAGGCGTGGAGGGAACACTTGTAGGATCAGATACAAAAGCCCCTTCAGGAATACTCTCATTTTTCCGCCTCTGTGATCTGTGTTTTTACACAGTTCTCAGATGTGTTTCTCGCCACAGTCGTTGCGGCCTCCCTTTTTCACACACAGACACACACACACACACACACTGCCGCTTCTTCTCTCTTTTTATGTCTTCCTCTCCTTTTCCCTCGATGCACCTCACTCTCAGCAGGCTTGTGTTCAGTCTCGTGAACCCTCCGTAGATACAGTCCTCAAAGGAGTAAAAAATTACTGTTCAGCCAGTAAATGGAGAAATCCAGAATGCAAATTCTATTTAATTCCTTTGGTACCAGGCATTAGGATGGACGTGTGTGGGATCCTGCTTCATAGCATGTTCAAGTATGGAATAAGGCTGCTAAATGAACTTGAATAATCACAATTAATTAAATTGAGACTCATGATTTATGTTTTTATTGCAATTAATTGTAAATGCACAAAACATGCTGCGGCAGCATGACAGCATGTTGAAAAAGCTTGATTTTGAATTGATCTGTGCTCATCTGCTTTTGTAAACTCATGTTGGTGGGGTCAGTTTAGTATTAATTGCTGCAAAATTATGACAAGTGCATAAATAATATTTTTTCCCCTCAGGTTTGTGTATTGCTCTTGAAAGAAAATCTTATATTAGGTGAAATTTGATCATATAGAAATGTGACTAATGTTGCGATTAATTGCAATTAACTACACAAATGTTGCAATCGATGGTGATTAAAAATTGTAATTGATTGACAGCTCTTGTGCTCAGTCAGATGTAGATCATGGGTATGTTCTATACGTTGAAGTATTATTTAAAAAATCACCTAATGAGTACATGATCAGTTTAGGCTCAGCTAGCTTTAATACCACACTACAAGTCTATGGTTACATTGCCCAAGTCCAAGTTGTTCAGCTGTGTAAGCCGTGATCGAGGTGGGTAGTCCAGGGAGTAGATGTGTAGTCGTATCTAGGTAGTAGGTGGTCCATACATGCTTAGTATCCCCACGTTCCATCAAAAAATAAGCATGGAATTAATGGTTCCGGCCTCAGGTTCGCTTTTAATAAGTGTCAACATCAGACTTGTCAGTATAAGGTTTTTCTTAAAAAGATGCTCAAATTCATCACACCCCCAAAATGACGTAGTTCTTTGGCATTTCCTCTCTGACCCGTTTCCAATCGAGCTCTCAGCTGATAGATGGAGCACATTGCTGTACTCTTTGACCTGGTGATGTAGTGTGAGCAGAGTGTACACTGGCCCTTTACGGTGCTGTCTGTGTTTCTGGCTATAAGTTCAGGTTGTAAAAGTTTATCCCCTTTATGTACTTTAACAGCCCTTAATATCAGCTCATAAAGTAGTAGCAAACAGGCCATGGAGGCCCCCGCTGTCCCTCAGATACAAAACACACTGATGAACACTGCCAATTAATAATCTTACACCGACTGCCTCAACGGGGAGATGTCGGGAGTGAACGTGGCTTTGTAATTGTATGAATGCACACAACCGCACGCGCACACTCACACATACACATTATACATGTTTTGCATGCACACACATGTACAAGGGATATTTTACCTCAGAGGGAAGGCTTTCTGCATTTGTGTGTGTATTCGTGTGTGTGCGCGCGCATGTGTGTGTGTGTGTGTGTGTGTGTGTGTGTGAGTGTCTCGGTGGAGTGTGTAATCTCTGCTGTCTCTGTCTCCTGCCTGGCTGTGACGCAGAGGGAGGATGTGATGGAAATCTCTCTCTATTTAAATCCACCGCCGGCACATCAAAGCCTGCTGCTGGTGCTGGAATAACAGAAATAATTAGACACAAACGCCTCATTTACATAAAAATGTTAATTAATCTCTCTCTTAGCACAGTTAGACTGAGAGGGCCCTGTGTGCTGTACGTAACTGTGTGATTGGTGTGCGATCGTGTGTGTGTGTGCGCGTGTGCATGTGAGCGCCACGGTGCATTTTTTTTTTTTGGTTGTGATTGTTTCTCCTCCCCCCTCACTGAATGTGACACTGTTAAATAACCTCTGTATAAGGCAATTTGTGTGATCGCTGTTGGACCACCCTACATACAGTATCTGATCGGGCTAATGGGTCTTTTCCCATTTGATGCTGTTGGTCACATTTTTTGTCCCATCTGGGCAGTTTTATCTTAGGTTGGTTACACACTTACACCAGGCCCGTATTTACTAATAATCTACATCACGTTTTTTGGCTCCAATGAATGCTTCTCCATATTTATTAAGGGGATTTAATGAGGTTTTGAACCTGAAAAATAAATGACACAATAGTGACATTGCTGAAAACTCCTCATCAAGACCAAAATATGGGAGGTTCATTCAAATACACAGACTCGAGTGTCGTCGCTCCCCGATTGTTAGCAACTGCGAGAAGTAGTTGTAAACTCTGCCGTGCTTAACAAATATAGTTTTCTCATGCAGAGAGAGAGAAGAGACAGAGGGGGATTGATCACGATAGATCAAGACATGACAGCAGCAATAATATGTTACATAAAAAAACTAAAACTCACAAAAATTTTCTTAAAATTTGTTCCCAGATCTTCGGCAGTCAAACGCGATCCTGTATTAGATGGAAACAGCTGACCATAAATGTATTACATAATGGTAAAAAAAAAAAAAAAAAATCAATTTACAGCAGTTCAGCAGTTATCAGACAAGTCCTTACCTAAAATCTTCCCGGTTGATATTTCATATTTCCAGGAAGTGTTACTGACTGTTTTTGTTTGTCTTTGGTGCTGGTAATGTTCAGTCAGAGGACAGCCTGTGAGGAAACACTGTTAAGCTCTGCTGCCTTCCACAGATTCTCAGTTCTAACGCCTCACCTCTCTTCCTTGTTAGCGTTTCTTCATTCAAATTACCTGAACTGCGTTTATGCTCTTTATCATTATCATTATCATTGAAGAATTGCAGCAACGCAAAATTTTATGTTCCTGGCAGCAATTTGTGGTGTGTTTAGTACATAGTTTGTGAGGATATGTGCGTGTGGATTCTAATTACTGTGTGTTTTTGCGTGTTTGCATCCTTCCTTCCTCCACTGTGCTTTATACGTTAGATTCCAGAAGTTCACTGTTGTTCTGGTCATAGTAGTTTTGTTTCAGTCCCTTTTCTAATGATTAATCATAGTTTCTGTGTCTGTATAACCTCCAAGGTGCTTATTATCCCAGATTTCAGGTTTCTGTCTGTAGGGGTGACCTCCTCCTGCTCCTCCACCTCCTTTCATCTCTGTCTGCTTAACCCGAGACAACACTCTCTGACTGGAGAGAACGGACACACCGACTTGAGCCTGATTATAACAAGCACTTAAATCTGCTTCTGCACACCCTCCTAACACCGGCGTTTTATTAGAACAAGCATTTACATCAGCCTCTATGCCGCCTTTATTAGATCTAAGACCTCTTACATCATTCAAGAAACGCGTGTATGCACAAATCCTCTCTTCCTTCTCCTTACTTACCAGGTCAGGGTGTATCAGTCCTTCCTACTTTTTTGAGTAATATATTTGACGAAAGACTGTGGAAAAAAGTTAAGGGGAAAATAGTGATTCAAGTTGTTCTTTTCTAAGCGACGTCCTCAGAACAGATTTGTTTTTTTGGCCAAAAGTGTTTTTCTTGATCCCTTTGTGTTAAGTTTTTCAGATGGTGTTGCTTGGTAGATAAAATCCAATTTTATTGCACTGCTTATTCCAGACAAGCTGTATTTCCTGGAATTTAAAGTGGTCCTGACTGCCACAGACTAGTTTCTGTGCATCATCTCGTGTGTGTTTGTGTTTGTGTGTGTGTGTGTTGGTGTGTGTGTGCTCTTTTTATCTGTGCTGTACCAGTCAGTTACCAATATAGACAGTTTGTTTTGTGCAAAAGCCCCCTCCTATTTCTAAAGCTGTGTGCGACTCTCTAAGCAGTTGAGTATGACTCTCCAGGAGCTCTATTGACTGGCTTTCTGCTCCTCCAGTCCAGTCTTGGTTGCTCCTTTCATTTACACAGCGAGCGCACAGCGGCCCTGCTCCGGGGAGAGGCGCTGAAACAAGACTTCATCAATTCCAGATGAAACACCAACATTTCCTCCCATTACACCAAAGCACCGCTCCCGCTCGCTCTCCGCGATCTCTCACTGCTCTGCTCTCGATGTGTGTAATGAGGAATGGGACTGTGTGTGCGTACTTGTACGTGCGTGCACTTGTGTGTTTATGTGTTCTGTGTCTGTTTGCGTGTAATGAGGAATGGGAGAGTGTGAGTGTGTGGAGGAGGCAGAGAGAGTTGGGGCAGTGCTGAGGGGATTGGTCCAGGGAGCAGGTGTGTTTGTTTGATGTCTTCCTCGACACAGAGAGAGAGAGATTCAGTTCATACTCCGCCCCCCCCCACACACACACATACACACATACATACACACACCATCTCTCTCCTTCTACTTACAGTTACCGTCTGCCTTGAACAGCCCTCTCTCTCTCTCTCTAGAAATCAAATTCTTTCTCCGATTCTGTCTTCCTTTTTCTTTCACCTGTCCACTCTCTCTCTCTTTTCTAAGGGTAGCACAGTCATTGCTCTTGCACTGTTGATAACGCTTTTGACATGTTTTCTTATTCTTTCAATCTGAAGCTAGTCAACCCTGCCACAAGAGCAGAACAGGGGAGGGAGTATAATTTCAGAGGAACATACTTCCCTCTCTTCCTGAACAGCCTCATTCAGCTGTCTTTTTGTAAACTTGTGAGTCTGTGTGAGCAAAAGCGCAGTTGATACCGTAAAGGTGACCATTGTTGTGATGATGTCATAGTCCTGTGATTTCCACCTATTTCAGCTGAAGATGGGTCAACATAGCAAACAGTAGGACAAAGAAAAGGAAGAAGAGATTATGAAATTAAGTTGTATGAAAGCGTAGTTGTTTCTGAAAGATTACAAAAGAATGATAGAGAATTCATTTTTGGAAGTATGCGTTAGCAGTCACACAATGATGTCACTATGAGTCTGTGTGGGCCTAGCAGAATGTGGTAATGCTAACATAATACCCAGGAAATGTCTGGCACGGTGAGTAAACCAAATTCCTGGTACAATTTTATTATACGAATCATCTTGCTGACTGTATGACTGAGCCGAAAAACTCCTGTGTCTCGGTTGAGTCAGAGAGCGGTGGACGGGGAAGCAACAGGCCGCAGGAAGAGGAGGATGTGATGGAGGGAGGCAGGGGCTGATAGTGGGAGAGAAACGGGCAGCCAGGGGAAGGGGAGAGTTGGGCCTCTTGTTTGTTTAATATCTTTATCTTAATCTCTGCCCTCGGGACACAAAGACGAATTCATCCGGAAAACTGGATTATCTCACTTAGATGAGTCAAAAACACACAGAGCTGTATGTGAGTGTGTGTGTGTGTGTGTGTGTGTGTGTTCGTGTGTGTTCGTGTGTGTGTGTGAGAAGGAGAACGAGAGAGAGGGAGAGAGAAAAATCTGAAAAAAATGTATATCGGTGTTTTCTGACTCAGAAAGTGTTTTATAAAATCATGCCTCACATTTCTATATTTTTATTCTCCATTTCTATTGTGACACTTTTGGTTGAGCTATCCGAAAATAAAATAAAGATCAGAAAAAACATCTAGACAAGGTTAGCTACTCTACAGTCACCAGTGGATAGGTCTGCATCTTGGATAAAGGAAAGAACCCACCCACAGCGATTTATTTTGTTTGACTATAAAAATAAAAATACCACAAAAGGAAAAACGACACAAAATTGAAGGAAACTGCCCTGTTTTTAATTTTTGTATTGGTTTTTTTTTTCTCTTTTTGAGCAAGAAGTTATACAAACTTTCACTAAAGGAACAAGCCATAAAACAAACCCTTTTTTAAGATTTAATATCTTCTTATTAGAACTGTAAATCTTTTGCTAAATTCTTTTTATAGCCTGATCCAGGATAGTGATTAATCAACCTCCTATAGGCAGCATGTACCCTTTAAAAGGCTTAATATACCTTTGCAGGTTTTATTTGGCTAATGAACACTTTTCATTTCTCACTCAGTTCAGTTTATCAGTGTTAGCTCAGCGGCCATTAGAAGAACCGTGTGCTAAAACATGAAACACATTACTTTCACTCAGTCCTGGAAATCCGTCCTAGTGGCTGTTGAAGATAACATTTATCCAAAGACAGTCATTTCACTTTGAGTAGCTGCTTGACCCGGCGCTCCACTTGACCAAACGCTTCGACCTTGACTGTGATTGTGAGGATGATCGTCATGAAATGCTTAAACAACAGTGAGAGGCAGTTTGAGGGATACAGAGTTGATGTGTTGATGGGGGAGGAGGCTGAGAGGTCTCTTCATGTGCTCCCCCACCCTTTACTCATTAGGCGTCATGTCCAAACTAAGGAAACCCACAGCGCGTAGCTTCCATAGGATCATATAGAACCTGACAATTCGTTCAGGGAATGTATGCTTTACATAGATTCATGTGTCCCCATGTGTGTTTAAACACTAAATCATTCATATTTTCCCTTGCTTGCACTTTAATTGGGGCTCTTTCCACATTTGCCAGGGTGCCACCACGTACCCTCTTCCTCCCACTCTGTTGGCCCCCCTCATCTTCACCCCCCACTACTCAGCTTTGCTCTCAACTTGACCCTAATTGATTGTAATGAGCACAAGCTCTTATTCCCTTCTCCCAATATCGCATCATGGCTGTGCTTCCTCTTTCATATATTGAGGGTGTACTGGTGTGGGATACGTGGATTCCTTTTGTGTCTGTATGAGTACTGAGTAGTTTCAGAAATCGGTATAGTTCTGGACATGCTGGCTAGCCTCTGAAAAGCCAAGGCGCTGCACGACTAATGTTATGCCACATTTGGGAAACTTCTTAAATGAATGAGTTGTCATATTAACTTCTCCTGTGCAGCTGGAGTCAGGATTTTGGTGAGTTTTACCCTTGCTGGTCCTGGGAGTCAGCCTGTGTTGGCGTGTATATCCTATTAGTTATTGGTCTTGTCAGTAGTGTATCGAGTGATTCTATTTCATACACATAATCACATTGTTACTCTGAGTAAACAAACTTCGATTTATGCCAATTTCATTCACATTAAGGTGTATAAATAACATTTGAAACGGCAAATGTATTGCTTTAGTCACAGTTTAATCCAAGTTTGTAAGTATACGTTTGTATACTGACTTTTTCATTTTACCGAAGGAAGCAATGCACAAGCAGATAAAACACTCGATGAAACATCCCAAGAACAATCAGCATGGATGGAAAACAGACACACAAGTCATTTTAACACACAAACCAACAGAACACACTTTCTCAACTTTATAATGTGCACAGAGTTGCAAGAAGAAAATGAGAGACCATCCATCCAATCCTTCAGTCTCCGACCACGTCTCCGTTTTGAAGTGCTGCTAATGAATGACCTCTACATGATGTCACCATGCTAATTCATAACAACTGCTATTTTTCTTTGCTTTCGAATGCCAGGATGATTAAACACGGTGTCAAGGCCAAATATCAATCTACACCTTTATAATCAGCACTAAAGGGAATGGGCACTATAGCATAAACAAACACACGTACACTCACAGTATACATGCAAAGCACACACATGTGCACACGCTCGCTCATGTATTAGTGTGCTGTGACATTAGCATTGGGTGGTAGAGTTATGGGGGTGTTTTAACAGTGTAATGTATGAGCTTTGACATCCCATAGATGACAAAGTGCAGGATCGTTTACTGTAGAAGGCCCTCACATTCTGTTAATGCCACACCACTTACATGCATGGCAGTGTGTTCACATTTTACTCACTTTAAAGTGTCGCATGCACAGTTCTGCTGTCTGCCCAGCAGCCGTAACCCCAGGTCAGAGTAATACTCTGAAATTTAAGCAGGGATGCTCCTCCTGTGTAAGTGATAGATACCTTAAAGTTGATTTACCCTATACGTAAATTGTTAGTTTGACTGATGTAGAGGTGGTGTTTCCATTAAAGTCCAGTGATCATCAGGGTCTCAGATGACAGGTCGATATGGCTGAGAGCTCTCAGCCTCTGTCACAGCCCAACATTGATCCATTGACTTATGGATTAATGGGAACACTGATGATAGCCCTCAGAGAATGTGGTAATGACATACAAACACATACACACACACACACACACACAAACAGGCATGTTTTCATGACCTCCAATCTTCTAAGGTGAGCCTATCCAGACAGAGAGGACATCATGTTGTGGTGTGAGACAGTCAGCCATCGACCTGTCTCTCAGAAGTCTTTTTCCCATTTATCATGTGGCATCTTTGTCGAAGAGGTATTTTTCACCCAAAGTTCAACTGTAGGTGTTTTAGTTACTCTGAAGCAATAGCTATTCATGATACAATCCCAAGTTGCAGCTACTGCAGGGCCAGCATTGATTTTTGTGGTATGTTTTCTGTATTTTGTTATCACAACAAGATCCACTCTTAATTGTAGTGTGGAGATATCAGTACAGTGGTAGGTTTTATGTGGTATGATTTTTAAGCCTAGGAGTAAATTTATTACTTAAGATGTTTTGGAACACCTGTCCCCAGACCATATCAGCTTTATTAGTCAGTTAGTTAGACCCATTTGTCATATGCACTCTAAAATACTGAGGCTACATTAAAATGCAATGAAACACACCTGCCCCGGCTTCTCTCAGCACAAATACACAATAGATAAAAAGACATAAAAGCACAATAAATATGTGAACGGTAAAGACATACAAACAGGGGTGGACACAAGACATAAAAATGTGCAACACTCACTCATTGTGTTGTTTAATTGTAACTGCCGGTGGAAAAAAGGCTTTAACTATTAAAGTTTTAAGTATTCATGGATAAGCAACTCTTATCAGCCTGAAATGTCAACTCTTAATTACTGAAAGTTACCCAGGATTGTTGTTCATCATTCATAATAATGTGCAATCACCCGTAATGAAGTTGTTGTATGATTAGATTTTGGAAGATTTTTCACTTAAAAGTCAATTTCAATCATTCATTGATGTTTTTAATAAAACATCATTCTAATACGTGATCGATCTTTCAATTGAGGAAGGGTTTTCCAATATGTGTTCACATTTGTGTATATACCAATACCCAAATCTCTAGAATGCAGTTTACACAAGTACAGAATAGTTTCTATAGTTTCTATAAACAATAAGAGTAGATCCAGCAGTAAATCAGTGACGATCAGCTTGATGGAAAAAAAAAGAAGAAAACTCTGGGCTATGTTCATTTTACTGCCTGTCTTCCCCCTGTGGCTGATGTCTGTGGTGGACTTGCAGCTTGTATAGATTAAACAAATGGGGTTGGAGGTGATGGCAGGTTTTTGTCAGGGTCCTGCACTCGGGGCCCGTCTGCAAAGCCACACACATGCTTGTATTTGCCCGTGCGTGTTACAGCTTGGGCCTCCTGAGAGGTGGCGGTGAGAGATCAATAAATCTGAAAGAGATGCACACATCTGTACCCTCCCCTGTTACACACACACACACGCACACACACACTCTATCTCTCTTGTAGTCAGTCACCCACCCTCCCCCCTGTCTTCACCTGTCTGTAGAGGTAAACACATGCATTTAAATCAGTTGTGGTATGCCGTGGTAACAAAGACAAATGATGTTGTATGTAATATTTTTCTATTAACATAAAGTAATATAAAGTGAAGGGCAGTGGTGTATGGAGGGAGTTAGGGGCTAATGTCCCGTATCAGATGTGGACAATGTCAGGGCTGTATACTGAGCAGTCCGTGTCCTTCTCCCCTGCTGTGTGTGTGTATGTGTGTGTGTGTTGGGGGGGATCCTGATCGTTCAGGGGGCTAGAAGGCAGTGACACACTGAGCTGCCAACGCGTGTGTTATTCCCACTGCTTTATTAACCTCTCTGCCCTCACCCTCTCCCCTCGCTCGCTCTTCGGCGTTCGCAAAGCTGAACTAACCTGAGCTCTTGTTCACCTGCCTTCTCTCTCTCTCCATCGCACCCCGTTTCTCTCACCCCCTCTTCCTGAATTGCTCTCCTGCAAGAATGTCACCGAAATTTAGATTTTCCTTCCTTCTGCGGAAGTAGACAGGACAAACATGGGAAATACACACAGGCGTTGCAGAGACGGAAAAACGGGAGCAACAGGCAACAGCACGAGACTCCAAAAAAGACTTGTCAGATTGGCAACTAATGTAATGAATGTATTCATCATTTAGTCTAAAACATGTCACAAGTATGGTAAATGTGGCTGTCACGGGCTCTCTAATTTAATTTACGTAATAAATGTGTGTGTTGTCTTTGAGTCAGTAATGATTGAATTATGACCGTGTGAAGAGTGCAGGGTGAAAAGTGTGTTTGTTAGACAGTTGCCCAGAATATTTGCCTTGTGATTTGCTGCTTCTAGTGAACTCCAACGCCAGAGGAAAGTCATCCATACACTCACAGGGTGAGGGACGTGGCGGGGGGGGCCGGGGATTGATGCACGTATGCGTGTGATTCCGCCCCAATGTATCGGTGTGTGAGCCATGATAAATGCGGTACACATTTAGACTGACAGACTGACAGCCACAATACTGATAGCTGATTTCATATTCATATCTTCGTATGCCTTCACACGCTGCTACCACGCCACTCTGTCTATACTTATTGGTGAGTTCACCTCGTGTTGTCGTTCTTGTTTTTGTGTGCGTGCGTGTGTGTGTGTCCCTGTGTTTCCCCCCCATTATTTTCCTCCTTATGCTGGGGAATAGACAGGAATACAGAGCTGGTCTGGCTGAGCCTGGTGGGTGTATGGATTGGATCCACTGTAATCTACTGTAAGACACTGCTATCTCTGAGAGGCTCACAGAACGCTAACTCAGCCCTTATTCTCACACACACATATGCGTTCCACTAACGCAGGGGGATTTCGGGGGAAGTGAGTGAATAGTTTCAGGTCACCAGCTAGATTCCAGAAGCGGGATGCTGTGTCAGCAGGAACGGCAGCGAGGATGTGACCAGAGCAGCCTTTACTGTCCTTAACTCCACTGTCTGTCTCCCATACACTCTCTCACGTAAACACACACACACACACAAAGGAACACGTGTAAACACGCAAATCTACTCAAACAGCGGACAGCCTAATCTGCGCTCCAGATAGCCCGGTGTAAATCACTGATGTGTCACCTTATCCAGCTCAGATATCGTTTGTGCACTATTAAACTTTGTCACAAATACAAAATGGCGTAGAATAAATATTTAACCTTATTTCCATCGAGCGGACCCGAAGGCCGTCTGAGTGGTCTGCTGTACATGATATCTGTTTCAGGACTTTCGCTTTCGCCTGTGTCGAATACTCATGTCTGGACCAAACATGAATATTCATTCCTCAGACTGAGATGTTAGCACAGGGAAGGAAAAATGTCTAGAGGGCTCGCTCTTATCGTTCAGCCTCTCTATCACAGATTCACTCTCTGCTCACATCCAATACTTCAAGGGCGGCAGTTAATTTAAGATCTATTATAAATGATTAATTCAATGTGTATGAATATTTTAGACTTCCTGTTAAATGACTTTGTATCTGTTTAGAATTGCATCTTTCCGGATTTTTATAGATATTCTCTCAGAGAGACAAAAC
Organism: Brotula barbata; assembly: GCA_900303265.1. Lineage (NCBI taxonomy): Eukaryota > Metazoa > Chordata > Actinopteri > Ophidiiformes > Ophidiidae > Brotula > Brotula barbata. The sequence goes on from OMNV01009465.1 coordinate 24,687, forward strand.
TGTTGCTAATACTATACTCTTTCATCCTCCGAGAGGCCTCGTGTGAGATGTGCTTTGCTTTTGGTTTGTTTCATAATTGAACCAATATTATTTCTACCGTCATCCTGCAGCAAATATAGAGTTTGTGTAAGTGTGGTTGCGCATACATAAGGATGCCTCTGAATGTGTGTGTGCGTTTGCGCGGGTGTGTGTGTGCGCGCGCAGAGTTTGCTCCAGTGACTCTTGGGGTTAGAGATAAGAGTGGAGGAAAGTCTCCTTTCTTCCTCTTTCAGGACCATTACCTTTCATTCCAATCACAGAGGAGAGCCCAGGGGAGGAGGGGCCTGTGGGGGAGGGGGATGTACATGACTTTGTGTCCTGCAGATGCATATAGGGAGAGTGGATTGAGGGGGAGGAATATGGGTAACATATTGTACTGGGCAAAACATAGATCAGAGCATTTTTTCCCAGGGCACAACAAATGATCCTTTTTGCCACAGTCTCCATTTTCCCATTTTTAGTGCGAGCCACAGCGCACGAGCATTTTAGCTGCAATTAATCGTTTGTGAAATGGATGGCATTTGCTCACTTCACTATCGAGATTAATATGATTGTGAATATGATATTTACTTTGTGTTTTTTTGGTCACATGTTAAATCAAAAAGAGAGAAATGATTATCCATCTGGTACAGACCTCAAAGGCCCAACACATGAACACAGATTGGGGCTTTAATTAGATCCGTTATAGAACAGATATAACAGAATGAGGAAAAGTTGCTGAAATTACCTCTCACTCGCCAGCTCACCTGCTTTGTGTTTTCCCACTGTGTGTGTGTGTGTGTGTGTGTATACTCCCTCATATACAGGACGGCCAGGAATACACGTTTGAAGTGAAATAATAGCAAACATAACACAGCAGATTCAAGAGAATTTTGTATATGAAGACCAGTTTAAAATAAATAAAGATTTATTTAAAATAATTGTTAAATTAATAAGCTTCATGAAAAACATAATTTTGGTGGGATACTGTGAGGGGCTGGGGCTCACCCATGATGCCAGCATTGCTCGAGTATATCTGAAAGTTTGTATTGTCAACATATTACTTTTTGTGTTATTGTCTCCAATTATCATTTAATACCATAAGCAGATTATAAAGTTTGTCTCTTTATTCGTGGCGATTGCTGCTGCAAGTAAGCACACAGTCGTATAAGTTTGAGTTTGAGTTTTCACTCATTGCCATTGTTTTGTTGATTTGTGAGTCACTAGTTTAAGTAAGGGAAACTAGACGTTCTGGGGTCTGTGGGTAGTGGGGGTTGGGGTTTTGACACCATGGAGGGGTGACACCGGTGATGTGTGACCGTGGGTCGACCAGGTGACAACAGTGAAGGCTGATTTACTAAGAGGACAGGAGCATCAGAGTAGAACCTGACCGCACATCCGTCACTCTGTCAGTCAGATAAACCCCTTTTCCTTCTCAGTGAGAGAGAGAGAGAGAGAGAATAGCCCTCGCTGTCCATTTTTAGTACATGACTTGGCTGTCTTCGCCTGTCTTTATCTCTATGTCAGCATGCTTCTATTTCCATACGTTTCATGTTATCCTCTCACAAAGACCTCTATTGCAGAATTTGCATTGTTGTGTTGTACAGTGGGGGCTCTGCGTGTGTGCACCTTACATTTACACTCAGTTCCATTATAGTTTGTGCACACTCACGTGCACAACGCATGTGGGTGTCACTGAAGCAGCGATATGTCTCCACTTTGAAGGGATTTGGATTTCTCCCTATGTCCATCCTGTCCTCAGCTCATCTGGAATGTAAAGCCGTGTGCAGCTATGTGTTATCAATATGCCCTTGTGCTCTAAGTAGGTGTATCTTAATCAATAGCCATATGATTATCCATGTAGGGAAGGTATAAATGATTTAAAACAGGGTGAGGGTGACGGATGTTTGCTTTTCACATTGAAGGTACTGTCAATAATTTATGCATGTGATTAATCTGTCAACAACTTCACATGTAGGGGTAGGATGAGAAGAACTGATCTTCTGTGCGTGTGTGTGAGTACGTGCGCGTGCGCGTGCTTGTGGCCTTGACCTCTGTGATTCCCTCGTGAGAAAATGCAGATATGGGACACAGCTGTGTGTGCGAGCGTGCGTGCGTGCGTGCGTGTGTGTGTGTGTGATGGCAGTATCATTACATATATGATTTGAGGTTTTCCATTTAAGTCATTCATCAATGATTGGGACGATGGACCCAGGTAGTACACACTGCACATACCAAGTTGACAATGCAGTCAATAAACTGATCGCTGGAATTAAATTACTGTGTAAAGTCACACATTTAGAATCCACAAGCTCAACTCGCAAACAACTTTCTTCAGCTTTGTCTTACCTTCTGTAACTTAGCAAAGTCAAAGAGTAAAGTGGGTGAAAGGTTTAGTGATTCAAGGATCCAATGCCCCCCATGCTTCTATACCCTCCTTACGCTCTCTCTGTCTCCCTGTGTGTGTGTGTGTGTGTGTGTGTGTGTGTACATGGAGAAGCCTATCTTGCCTGCTATCATTTCCTGAATGACCTCTGCTTTCAGTCTATGATGGATTGTATTGCGCTCATAGACATTAATTTTCCTGAACCAGGCAAAAAAAAGCTTTACTCACAGGAAGAGCGTGTTGGTACAAGGGTAATTCCATAAAACAACAACTAAGATACAGCCGAGAGTCGGCCGTGCCCACAGCGAGCCTGGGAGAGTTTGTACAGCGCCCTCCTTCATTGCTCTTTCTCTCTCACTCTCGTTCTTTTTCTTCATCTCTCATGCTGAGTCTCGTCTCTCTTAGGTACAATCAAGTATATTTGCTTTTCTGTGTAGTTAGCGGGTAATATACATGTCTGCGTGTGCGTGTGTGTGAGTGTGTGTGTGTGCGCGCTTGCGCTCGTGCGTGTGTGCAACGTTCAGGTAAGTTGCAGCTGCCGTCTCTGTGGTACTGTCTTCTAATTAAGGCAGGTAATGAGCTCAGTCACATCCACCTCTCCAGGTCAGCCCACGAGAGAGAGAGACAGAGAGAGAGCGCGCGCGAGAGAGAGAGAGAGAGACGTCTTAATCATGTCACCTGTCTGCCGTTCCACCTGACTGCAGCACCTTTGAGTTACTCCCTGTTTACGCTGCTACTATCCTCTCCTCTGTGTGCTGCAGAGAGGTTCTGTGGATCAGGAACAACGACCGGAAATGAGAGGAGGAGGAGTTGAGATGAATCAGTATATAGTTCCTGACCAGGAGGAGGAGGAGGAGGAGGGACAGAGACAGAATGAGGTTGTTGAAAGGAGAGAGAAAGAGAGAGAGAGAAGGCGCAAGAGAGAAAGGGGTTAAAAACAAGCAGGAGAGTGGAGGGAAGAGCTAAGGAAGAAGGCGAAGGAGTGGAGTGGGGAATAGAGGGAGTGTGTCTTCCCAGGAGTGAGCAGGCTGTCTTGTCGAGTAGTTCATCATTGTGTCCCCGGTGACTGTGTCTGTGGCCTGGCCCCGCTGTAGCTATAATAAGACATAAATAAGGAACAAGACTGCCTTATCTACACTGTGGCCCCCATCTCTCTCTCTCTCCCTCTCTCGCAGTCTCTCTCTTTCTCTCTCACACACTCCGTCTCTCTCCCTTCTCGTCCTCTCACACACTCAATCTGCAGCAGATGTAGAGTTGTTCTTTTAAGAAGTGTTTTCTCACCGTGTTCACCATTGCCACTATCTGATGACCCGTGGCCACGATGAGCCAGGAACACACACACACACACACACACACACACACACGCTGAGGCACAGGGCGACTGTCTTAACTACAATACCACAAACGACACTTCCACCCCTTGTCAGAGAGCTCTCGGTTACATTAGTTAGTAGATACACACCACAGCCTCAGACCACAGAGGGCCTGGAAAAACACTATATCATGGTTTTACTTGGGTAAAAGGACAATTATTTGGCTCAGTTACATGCCAGTTTATTGTCTTTTACCTCTCATCATACCATCTTATTAATTTCTTATATTAATGTTTGTTTAGTATAAGAGCTTTACACTTGTCTGTATTAGAACAACTTCAGTGATGTTGATTAAACGTTTTTCTTCCATTTCAAATATTACGATGACTGCTCAGTGTTTGGCTGTTTATTATTCCCACCCCCTGTGCTGTTCGCTAACCCAGAGTTCTTTTATTCCACCCTCTGTGTGCGCTTGTGTGTGTTACATCAAGTCGAGTTATTAATGTGTGTGTTTATTGGATGTAGGATGTGGAGCTTCATTGGGGAGTTGGATCTCAGTTGATGTCTCGCTTTTGTTTACACAACTTAACGCTACTTGACTCTATGTCAGGCATGCCTGTACGTGTGCATGGGTGTGTGTGTGTGCGTGCGTGCGTGCATGTGCATGTGCGTGTGTGTGCATGTGTGTGTGTGTGTGAGAGAGAGAGAGACCAGCAGCAGAGATGGAGCAGAGCCAGAGAGAGACCCCTGGAGAAATGAGGTTTTTTGCAGGGCTTTGGTTGTTCCTGCATCATTACCCCGACTGCAGACAAAGCCTACTTATGTCTCTCTTTCCCCTCCCCATCCATACACTCACTCATTCATGCACACACACTGTATGTGTCAACAGCGGGCTGAGGGAGTCCTGCACGGGGGAGAAAAGAGGAAACATGAGAGAGGAGGGGAAGCAGGGGAAGGAGAATGGAGAATAGATTTATGAAATGAAGCATTCCAAACAGCACTATCTGCCTGCTGTGAGAAACACCTTTCATAAATCACCACACAGCGGCAGAAAATAGAGCATTTGGTAGAGTTCTTGTCTGTGTGTGTGCGTACAGTATGTGCGTTCCTGTTTGTGTGTGCATGTGTACAGTACATGTTGCTGTGTGCCGTGTACGACTGAAACGGAGGCATATGGAGGGAGAATCCTTTAATTCTGTCACTGTTCCTTGTGAAAAGTATGGCATAAAGCAGTGTATAGGTGATGCACGTGTGCAACCCTGCACCCATGTACAGTATGTGTGTGAGTGTGTGTGTGTGTATGCAAATGTCAGTGTGAGCATGTACAATTGGTATGTGCGGTTGTGTTTGTTAGATACTGCCCTCCCACAGGGTATCTTTACAGAGAGCATGATATTAAAAGAGACAGATAGGGTTGGAGAACGAAAACCGAAAAGAAAGAGGCAGAACTGCGTAGAGTAGCTCAGGGGGATCTCTGTCTGGGTCAGAGACAGAGGAGTCAGAGACAGAGGAGACAGAGGAGTCAGAGAGAGAGAGAGAGAGAGAGAGAGAGAGGGAGCGCAAAGGAGAAGAAATACAAAGAGAGAAAAGGGTGAGGTGCTGAGAGGAGAGTTTTTCCTCAGGTGACTTGTTCTGTAAGTGAGCGCTGATCTGCCCCGATCCTGTCACCGAGAAGAATGCCGGGTCGACTGCACTGAGAATACAAACAGCACCTTACTTAATACACACACACATACACACGCACAGTGCTGCATCTTCCGTTCCGGAGCTATTCAGATTCCTCAGTGTAGCTGGTGAACTATTCACCTAGCTGTTGAACACATTGAGAGCTTATTAAGTGTCTTTGCCAACCATAGAAAGGCCAAGGATGTAATTTGCCAGTCACACACTGGTTTCACAGACTGTCTCTTTAACACGTCTAGCACCCATCTAGCATCCTTAAGTCCTCGGAATGAGACAATTAGCACTCAGAGACAAGGCCAGTGCAGTCAATGGACGAGCAATGGCCGCGTGGAGGGAGACAATTTAGCAGCGTACATTGAGACAGAGGAAGAAAGAGAGATGAATGGAGAGACGGACGAGAATGGTCCTTTTCAGAATCTCTGAGACGCTCCACGAAGAACAGTGAGAGAAGCTTTTATGAGCTTGACAATGAAATGCCATTGGATTGTTATGAAATAAGAGAAAGCTAGAATGTGTGTTGAATAACAGATTCATTTCATGGACCTGCGCTGAGTTTTAAAGCTTATTTTAACTTATTTTAAGGATTTTCTTAACAGAGGAAACTCATACCTACTTGTACTGTAAACATTATCACTTTATTTAGGGTATTTTAAAGTTGATTTGCTCCGTAAATGAGGTCACTTCACGCATGATCAGTAGAAGGTTCTTTCTCTCAAGGAAAAAAAGATTTTGAATCTCAGTTCTAGATAAACGGTGTAATGAGATGGACATTTTTTGCAGTGTAACTAACTCAGCTGTACTTTAATGTGTGACTTCATCCAGTCCTGTAACTGGTCTACAGGGCTTTGGACAGAGGGCGGTAATGTAGCATGGAGCTGAATTAAAGGGGTTGGTATTTAATTGCGGCCCACAGATGGCCTCATACATCTCTGGATCATTTAAAGGGGCGGTGGGCTGAGTAATGTGTGTGCGACACAGCGTTGTGTTTTATAAGAGAGACCCTATTACACAGACCGCTCTATAAAGAGACACAGGCAGCGGGGGAGAGGTGTGGTTAAGGGCCGAGTATGTAATTGTCATGTGACACCCTCCATTTAAGCTCTGTCACCCTACCTCCGGCTTTGTTTACATGGAGATTTATTAGATCAAATTTATATCTTCATGCAGGAACTACCCTCAGCTTGAGGAACAAGGAGCGTACAATTAAAACTAAATCTGTCTACATTGTAAAGTCTCACAGATTGTGGCCTGTCTCCAGCCCGCCTAATCACTTTGAGTCAAAGAGGAGGGAGACGTGGAGAACTTGACAGATTTAGCGGCAGAATTTCTAGAAAAAGACAAAGCAGGAAATGAGTTTGAGGGGTTTGAGCGGTGGGAATCGAAACTAAATCAATGGAGAGAGAGAGAAGCTGAAGGAAAAGATGAGGCCTGGGATGGAGGGATATGGAGATGGTAAAGGAGAAATGAAGTGAGGGATGTTGAGGAGTGTGTGTCCCAGCTGTTGTATCCCTGGGGGTTCAAATAGCTGCAACAACAAACATCCACACACATATAACACAGCCTATTGCTTTGTTCTGTTACCCTGTATCTCTGTGACCCTTTTGACCTCAGTTTCCTTGTTTTTGTTTTCTGTTTTTTAAACCAATCTTCAGTCTGTTCAGTGCGTCTGTCCCCCCCTCCCCTTATTTCCTTCTTTTAGAGTAAGTTAGGGATGTAGAAGAGTGACGGTAAGGATGGAGGAAGTGAAGAAAAGAGACACGGAAAGCAGGAGGGACAGTCTTTTTATGTCTCTGTATCCTCTGGTCTGCATAGTCCAGATTACATTCCCTCTCCTCGGCGAGACAGCTTTTCCAATTTCTCACAACCAAGGGAGGACAGGTCGAGAAGAAGCACTTGGTTAGCTGCATTAACTCATTTCAGCCTCCTCAATACGTCTGGTACCCTAATCCCTCTCTGTTGACATGGCAGGACTAGGGAGCGTGGCACTGCTTGATAGGGAGGTCCTCCTGTCGCTCCTGAGGACACTTGCCCTCCCATCTTCCTCTCATCATGTGCCCCTCTTCTCTTTCTTCAGCCTTGCGTGGCTTCAGCTCAGACAGACATAAACAAATTGGAAATTTGTCTTTAGCTGCAGCTTTAGCTCTTTAACTCAGCCACAACGTAGACAGACAGACAGAGAAAGGGATTGGGGTTTATGAAGGGTAGAGAAATGGACTTATGGCTACACACACACAGGGAGGACAAGGTGGATGGAGGGGGCACAGCTTGGGCATTCGGGGTTAGATAGGCATGTATACACACAACACAATGTAGTCCTTGGTGTTGGGGGATGGAGAGCATTGTTGTAGGGGTGGATACAGGGGAGATCTAGAGGGATAGAGGGGAATCAGCAGAGAGGTGGGAAAGGAGGAGGGGTAAGAGAAGAGTGATTATGGTGGGTCTGGGCTGCCAGGCCTGATAAATGACTAATCAGGAGAACAGGGCCTTAGGTCCCTCACAGGACCACTACTACCACAGGCTTATCACATGCACTGGCTGCAGACACACACGCGCACACACACACAGACGCACGCGCCAACACACACAGACGCACGCGCGCACACTTGTTTCACGCAAATATGCTACACACACGCAGCCATACAGCCAGCACAATCGGACACAAAAGGAGAGAGTAGAGAGAGCGATGGGTTGAATCCATAGCTGCCTCTCCTGGAGCAGCGCTGAGCTCGGAGAGCTGTTATAGATCCACCTCTGCCTCCTCCTCCCGCGCGTCTCACCTCTCTGACTCCATGTTCCAGGTCTAATAGTCTGCTAAGGCTGGGACAAAGAGCAGGTCACGCAACCTCACAACCAACTAAACTAGGGTCCTGTTATACGCTGATGACTGTTTGACAAGGATGGCTCACTAGGTGACCATAACTGGCCAAGAGGTAGCATTATCTATGTTTGGAACGTTTCAGGAGCTTTTTCTTTATTCAGCTTGTCATCTGTTGTCCTTCACAGGGTACAAATGATCAGCAAAGGAGCAGGACATCCAGTTAGCCCGGCTATTTAAACCCAATCTGATTACATTCCAAGTTAATGATCAGAAAGGGATTGAAGGAGAGAGAGAAAAATCACTGCGAAGTGGAAGAAAGAGGGAACAGTGGTAATAGGGGGATATGAATGTCTTTGCGTGCCACGCTTCATTGACTTGGCCTCCATACCTCAGCAACCATGTGATCCCGGCGTGATGCCACTGATAGTGACACCCGCAGGGTCGAGAGCAAGTGTGAGAATGAGACATTTGAGGCAGGGGGAGGAGGGATGGAGTGCAGATGGCAAAAGATGGAGAGAGAGAGAGAAAGGGTGGTAGGGAGAGAAGGAAGAGGGAAAGAGAGAGCGGGGAGAGGAGGAGAGAGTTGGAATAAGGGAGGAATAGCTGGAGCAGAGCGTAAACTGAGAAGGAGAGACGGATGGGACTGTGGTCTCGGTGGGATTGTGTACAAGGACGGCCAAGTTGGTTCCCCTGTCCCTGTCCCCTTGTACCTTTATGTCCCCCCTAATGTCCCTTTATGTCCAATTGTGTCCCTGGACACAAAGTCACTCGCACAGCCAGATCACCTCTGTCGCTTATATACCTGAATGAGCAAACTGTGTTTGTACTCTTGTGGCTGCCGTTCTACTGGTGATGTGTGTATGTGAGAGAGAGAGAGAGAGAGAGAGAGAGAGAAATTTAGACATTAACCTACACAAGCAAGGCTTGTCTGCCTCCCTTTGGGGCTCAAGGGCACATACATCAGTTCTTATACCCGTCCATTTGTTTTTGGTGGGTTTTCAAGGTGTCTTTTGATTGTTTGTGAGCTGTTTGAATTTATATATTGCATATTTCCTCACTTCTGTCCTCAACGGTAGATAAAGATGAATTTCTACCGCTCTAATTCATATTTCACTCACAATATGTATCGCAGCAGCCGCTATCCTATGGGGAAGTGTTTTCTGCGCCTTTCCTGCTCTCTGACTGTCATTCCTACCTAACTCCAAGCTGTGTTGACGCCGGGTGATGCCTCCTTCTTTCTGACTCTCTGTCTCCACCAATCACAACCAGCAGCCCCCTGATGGCCTATGATGTGGTTCCAGTGTCCCTGACAATAAGGTCTCACAGATGAGCAATCCGATGGGATTAGCAGGCCCTTTGAAAAAGCTCTGACTGGCTGTTTGCCGGCGGGATGCAAATGAGCTCCTAAAGAGAAAGGCAAGGACTTGACCCTTATTGGGCCTGGCAGTATGGACAGTGGCAAGGAGGGAGGAAGGAGGGATAGAGTATAGCCTATGAAAGCTGAATTGCAAAGGTAAAAGTACCTCTGGCATACACCTCTTCTCTCTCCTTTCTCTCTCGCTCTCTCTCAGTCCGGTTAAGTGTCGTCTTGGTGCCATCGTCCTGTTTTGTTGGCTGGCACCGTGGCTGGATAGCTTTGCTTACTCTGGCAGCCAAGCCACTTAACCTGTAGGCCTGGCAACATCCACATAAAGGTTACTGACCCAAAATCCTCAGCGTCTGTTTTATAGTGCGGCCCTTAGCCATTTGACAACATAGACAAGCTCAAAACTGCAATCAACTGAAGTTCAAAACCTTTCATTCATAAGAGGAGGACATCAGAGCGCACGCGGAGGCCCCCATCAGACACACGTTATTTAGATTCTGGGTATAGTATTGTTGGTATTAAATGTTTGAAAGTTACAATAGGGACTTGGAGGAATATTTTACTATTTTATGTGAGCGCACACACACTAACTCATGTGCAGTCATACACAGTATATGACCTCTTACTGCTGTCAGAGGAAGAAAGTCCAGTAGGGGCTGTAAGTCATGCTAGATAAATCCTGCTTTTGTTCCAGACAGACAAGGTTGTTTTGGGTGTGGAAGGATGGAGCACTGAATGGATGGTGTGGTGCCATTCAGTTTTAAGAGCAGGTCCCACTGTTAAAGGCTTTGTAGGCAGCATGGCCCTTCTCTCACCCCCTCCTCTCCCCTGGGGGGTTTTATCTGCCCATTTCCTCCTCCTGTGCCGAGCCCTCGGGACGCCTTAATGGCGCCATGTTCCCTGTCAGTCAGATATTTAAATGGAAACCGACCATGAAAGTATGGCTGCTCAGGGCTGGCTCGCTATGCCACGTCCTTGCTCTCAGCAGCCAGAGTCAAACGCAGAGGCCCAAACTCAGCCCCGAGCTGCCGGCAAGACTGGGGAGGGGCAGTCAGGCTCAATCTGCAAGTTTAATATCCCCCATCAGGTTTTAAACCTGTTTACCTTGCAGATTTGATCAAGGATACTGATGCAAATGGAGGCACAGGCTCCTTGCTCTGAAAACCTTCTGTCCAGTGATTCATTGATTCATGCTAAATGGGCTTAAGCATCATTCTTAATCACTCACTTCACTCAATTGATATTGTCCTAAATACAAAAGAATATTGGTTTCTTTTCAAGGGCCTGCATTTGCAAGTGTGTTGTTGCTCTTGTAGTGTATTTGTGTGGCTGGCATTGCGTTACTGGTGTCTTCCTCCACCGTTATAATAATCATTGTGACAATTGACAGCTGCAGGTGGTCTTACCAACCCACAGTAGACAACCTAATTTAACCCAGTAATAAATCTCTGTGCCCAGTTGGCCATTTTAGCTGTTTGGCACAGGGCACTGTAAATTCACCCTAATTACATCCTCCTCCTACTCTCTTCCCCCATCTTCTCTCTCTCCTCTGACTCCCTCCCTCTACCCCGTTTCCTCCCCTGCTCATTGGTACATATGCTCATACACCTGGCCTGCATCGTTACCTGTTTACAAATGACCAGGCTGGTTCTGCTGGCTTCAGCATCCACTCTACCACGCTATAC